>JAQQSK010011306.1:0-12327 GCA_028658325.1 Potorous gilbertii | reverse complement strand
TTTTCCTCTACCTGTCTAACTTGATTTTCAAAATCCTTTTTGAGCTCTTCCAAGGCCTGAGCCCATTGGCTATCTATTTCAGATGTTTGGGATACAGAGGCCTTGACTTCTATGTCTTTATCTGATGGTAAGCATTGTTCCTCCTCAACAGAAAGGAAAGGCAGAAACATCTGGTCATGAAGAAAGTAACCTTCTATAGTCTTATTTTTTTCCCTTTTCTGGGTATTTTCCCAGCCAGTTTCTTGACTTCTGAGATTCCTCTCTACCCCCACCTAGATCCACCCACGTAGTGCTTGGGGTCTGAGATTCAAATGCTGTTCCCAAGCCTCAGGGTTTTCGGCAGCAGGCCTGGCTGCTATTCAATGTGAACTTAAGTTCTGGTGCTCAGGTGGGGACAGGGCCACCTCCCAGGCTCAGTTCCCTCAGGGGGTTTATGTGGAGACCTTCTGTAATGGACCTGAGGTCCTGCCTGCTCCGGGAGCCTCTGGCCACCCGCTGCCTCTGGCGCTGCCTCCTGAGGGAGCCTGAGTTATAGAGACACCCTGCTCTCCTCTCGGCCAGCCCAAAAGTCTCTCTCACTGAGCTGTGCGTCTGTGGGTGGAGGGACCTTCGCGGCCGCTGGAGATTCCATCCCTGAAGCCTGCTTGGATCTGCTCCTCTTGGGGCCACGCGGCCACGGAAGGGCTGGGCTCCACTCCCATCAGGTGCGCGACGGCCCTTTGGGGTCGGTATTTCAGGGCTCTCTGGAACAGAAATCTCCTTCACTCCGTTGCTGCGCGACTTCCACTGTTCCAGAATTTGTTGGGAATTCTTTTTAAAGGAAATCCATGGGCTGTGGTTTCAGAGCTAGCATATGTGAGTCTTTCTACTCCACCATCTTAGCTCCTCCCTCAGGAAAGATTCCCAGTCATCATTTTTTAGAAGGATTCCAATATATTCTTCCTAAAATCTCTTTTTGCCAAGGGAGAATGAAACAGGATAATTTCATTTTGGTTGTGATGCTTTTATTAATTCAGCTTAAAATTGTAGCACTGTGAATAAATTATAATGGAAGCCGTTAAAATTTGAAGTAAAATGACATGAGCTCTAGATATAGTAGTGGAGTGACATAATTTGTCAGTTGCCTGTTTACTCTTGCTACATGAATGGTATTTTTTCTGATAATATATTTCTCTGACATCTTTTCTTTTGGTTTCATTGATAGTGAGGATGTCATGATTGATATAATTTGATATATATCAAGAATCTTAGATTTATAGTGCCAGGAAAACTAAGTTAATATTTATAATATATGGTCTTCTAGACAGTGTATTCTTCATTTCCTCTTTCCCACTGCTCTTTCACAATCACTAGCAGAAAAAGAAATGGATCGCATAGGCTAGAAAGTAATTTTTTTTATTTCTCATGGGCTGTCTTGATCAAAATTCCTTAAATACTCAAGCTACAGTTAAGCTTCTCTGTACTTTGCTAGGGTGGTCCTAGGAAAGACCATATTTGACTGGTGAGCATGGTTGAACCTGTCAGAGATTATGTTCTACTGATATAGACTTAGAGAGCCCAGAGTCACCTCTGCCATGATGAGACACTGGAGTAGGGCTTTGTGGAGTGAGTGACACTGTGATTAAAAGAACTAGATGTAAAACCTGTAATCCTTTGTCTTTGATAATTAATATGGTTTAGGTACTAGATGCAAGATAAACAGTTTATTTGGAAAGGAAAAAAACTGTCTTGTCAAATTGGAGTGAGGTTCCTGTTTTCAAATTTTCTAGAGATCTAACTAGAGAAGCAGCTTTTTTGGAAGACTTTGCAATTTATGGTTATAGGAGTTAGCTCTGATCATTTAACATGTTTCTCATTCTTACTGTTAATACTGAAAGTTTTTACTTTTTCTGCAGAGATATCGAACAAAGCCATACTGTTGCAGCCTGTGCAAATATTCAACAAAGCTACTTTCTTCACTGAAAAATCATTTGCATCGTTACCATGAAGATGAAATTGACCAAGAGCTGGTTGTTCCTTGCTCCAAATGTGTTTTTGCCTCTCAACCTAAAGTTGTGGAAAAACACTTTCGGATGTTTCATTCTTCTCAACGGAAAATGCAGAATTATACCATGAATATTTTGGGTGAATCTAAACCATCCAGGAGTGATGTAATAAACTTCACATGCTTAAAATGTCACTTTACAAACACTTTGTACTACAGCATGAAGAAGCATGTACTAATAGCACATTTTAATTACTTGATTACCTCATATTTTGGCATGAGAACTGATGAAATTCCTGAGCAAGTAAAAAATGACATCTTACCTGCCAGTATGATTCCATCTTTGGACAAATACTATTGCAAAAAATGTAACATAGGTGCCAGCAGCTTGGATGCTTTAATGTATCATATTTTGACATCAGACACACACAGAGATCTGGAAAATAGACTCAGATCTGTGATTTCAGAACATATTAAGAAAACAGGACTTCTGAAGCAAATGCACATAGTTCCTAAACTTTCTGCAAATATGGCCATGTCTCCTTTAACTAGCAACAGTGCTCCGTCACTAGCACCTACTGCTTCCACTTGCATTCAGCTTGCCTTGCCACAGAATAATCAAAACCAAACTCTGGTACAGTCACAAGCGGTTACTGTGGCTTCAAGTGCCTCTGGGACTCTTACCCATAATGCCCCTGCTACTGCCCAGTCACATGTAACTCTTGTAAATAGTCCTTTGCCAGTGGGCCAGAAAAATATTACTCTTCAGTCATCTGTTCCTCAACCTGTTTTTGTTCCTCATGGTCTCCCACTTAATCAACCTGTGAGTCCTACAGTTCTTCCCTTAAACCAACCAGTTGGATCTGTCAGTAAGTCTGTTGGAGCAGGGGTTCTCCCTATAAACCAAACCATTCACCCTGGACTTTTGCCCCTTAATCAGCCTGTTGGACCCATAAATAGACCCGTTGGACCCATAAATAGACCTGTTGGACCCATTAACAGACCTGTTGGACCTGTTGGACCTGGAGTTCTTCCCATAAATAGACCTATTGCTCCTAATGTGCTTCCTGTTAATCAGCCTGTTGCATCAAGTGTCATCCAAGCAGTTCCACCAGGGATGCTTTCTATGGGCCAGACAGTCCCATCAGGAGTACTTCCTGTGGGTCAAGCAGTACCATCAGGTATTCTGCCCATGGGCCAGACGGTACCATCAGGGGTTCTTCAGCTCAATCAGTCTGTTATGTCAGGAGTTCTTCCTGGCCAGGCAGTGAGACCTGGAGTGCTCCACCTTAATCAGCCAGTTACACCAGGTGTTCTACCTGTAAATCAGCCAGTCAGACCTAGTATTTCCCAAAATGCCACTTTCCTAACTGCAGGCTCTATCCTTAGACAGCTAATACCAACAGGAAAACAAGTTAATGGGATACCTACATATACCTTAGCACCAGTTTCAGTTACTTTGCCTGTACCACCTGGTGGTGTGGCAAATGTTACACCACCACAGATGCCAATTCAGCTTATGCAATCTAGTGCAGCTACACAGATATCTCATTCCCCAGCTGGTGCACCCTCTCCTCCAGTAGCGGTAAGCACTTCTCAAAATATGGTCGTCCAGGCATCTTCATCTACTCCAGAAACAAGCCAAGCTCTCAATCTCAAACAAGCTAAACAGTGGAAAACCTGCCCAGTTTGCAATGAACTCTTTCCATCCAATGTCTACCAGGTGCACATGGAAGTGGCTCATAAACAGGATGGATCAAGGTCCAGTGAAAAACTTGAGCCTGAAAAACTTGCAGCATGTGCACCATTTTTAAGATGGATGAAAGAAAAAACTCTTCGCTGTCTCTCTTGTAAATGTTTCATATCAGAAGAAGAACTTATGCATCATTTGTTAATGCATGGTTTGGGGTGTTTATTCTGTCCCTGCACTTTCCACAATATTAAAAGTCTTTCAGATCATAATAGGACTGTTCACCTTGGAAAGAAGAGATTATCTGTGGATTACAGCAACAGAGGTTTCCAGTTAGATAATGATGCTAATGGTGACTTAATATTTCCTCATATTGACTTCATTACCATGTTGCCAAAGGAAGAACTTGGAGAAAGGGAAGTCTATTTGGCAATACTAGCTGGAATGTACTCCAAGACACTTGTACCAGTCTATATTAAAGTGAGGCCACAGACTCTTGAGGACCTCAGCAATCCTGGAAAACAAGTTAGCACCTGTCCTTTTTGCCTTGGTACCTTTGTGACTACAGAAACATATGAAATACATTTAAAGGAAAGACATCATGTTATGCCAACTGTACATACATTTTTAAAATCTCCTGCTTTCAAGTGCATCCATTGCTGTGGGGTGTATACTGGGAAAATGACAATGACTGCAATTACTGTACATTTGTTAAGATGCAGGAGTGCCCCCAAAGTTAGTAGTTCAGATCTTCAGATCCAGCCTGATCTTAGTGAAAAAGAACTTCCAGTAGTGAATGGTGAGATAGATGATTCTATTTTTCCTGTCAAAAGAAAACTTCCTGATCTCTCTTCTGGGGCAGAGGATCAAAGGGACAAGGAAGAATCTCTTATTATAGATAATGACATCACTTCTGTTTCTGAAAAAACAGTGAATGTGCCTTCTAAAAAACAAAAGAATGAAAGCAGGACTGACGGTCCAGTAATAAATGACGATGCTCTTCATATTCTAGCATTAAATCCCCAGAAGTTTGAAGACCGTTCATATGAAGAGAAAAAGCAGTTCCTTAAGGATTATTTCCATAAGAGACCATATCCTAGCAAAAGAGAGATAGAACTGTTATCATCCCTTCTCTGGGTGTGGAAAATTGATGTTGCATCATTTTTTGGGAAAAGAAGATATACATGCCTGAGAGCAATAAAAAATTACAAGCCTTCTGTGCTTTTGGGCTTTGATATGTCAGAACTGAAAAATGTTAAGCACAGATTACACTTTGAGTATGAAACGCAAACCTTGTAAAGAAACTATTTAAGAAATCACAAATACAAAGCAATCAAAAGGTTAGTTATTAACTTAGTGAGGTTTTTAGGGGGCGGGGCACTTAGATTTTTCAGTTACAGTGTAATGACCTCATGAAATATGTGGTCTTACACTGCTTCTCTAGATATTTCTGGGCACACGGTATGAATAAGTTCTTATTTTGTTTTGTGGAGGTCATTTGTTTTTCCAATTACATGTAAATTAAATCTCTTTTGTGTTTTATACATGTTTATTACCCAGTAGTGTTAAGATATTTAGAAACCAAAACCACATTGTTTTTGTTTTTCCCCAATTTTTGCATCCATCCCCAGTAGTTAGTTTTCTTTTAGTGGCGAATGGTACAGCAAACTTTTTCTTAGACATAAGAGTACAAGTGGTAAGTAAAAATTCAGTGATGCCTGTAGCACAGTGATGGTGTGCTGCATTAACTTTTGCTGATTTCTCCTTTGTAAAATGCTTCTACTGTGACTGATTTATAATTTTTCAAATGTGCTACTTTTATATTTTATAGAAATAAAGTTTCATTTATAAAATATATGCCCAATCCAAAATTTGATGTGGTATATAGGTGATATATTAAAAGCATCATTATTACCAAAAACGAAATACTCTTCTCTAGATACTAGAAATACATTTCATCTAGGTTTTCCTTTTTTGACATATTTTTCATGCAAAGAAATAATAAGGCAGTACCTTCTTAGTGCCTTTTAATCCATGAGGAATTTGGAATACCTGAAGGAGTTTTCCTTGCCCCATTGAATTTGCTCAGAAACTGCCCAGAAGGGCACAGGGAAATTTTTTCAAGGTAAGGAAATGGGAATATAGATGTTTTACTACCTGGTGGTTACTAATTAATATCCAGGTCAGTGTAGTGGTGACATGTTGACTACATAAGATTTTCATGTATCTTGTAGAATTAAATTAGGTCTGTGGCCATCTATCAGCAACTGGTATATTAAAATTGACCAGAGTGATGGAATTTCCTTCACATTGAAAAATGGAAGGATACAGCTGTTTGGTTTAGTATGTCATTGTACTGATGTTTAATTATATGGTCTTTATTCTGTTACTCTGGCTAGAGATCTTTAGATATCAGCTAGAATCTTATCGAAAATCACTTAAATGAGTTGGATCCAGGAACCAGAGTATGCAGTGTAGTCATTAAGTCTGTTGTATTGTTCAAAAGCTGGGTGGGATGGTTAGGGGGTGGTGGGGAAGAAAACAGACATCTTGGTTTTTGTTGCTCTTTATCGAAGGGACAGAACTTAAAACTCCTATGATGAAAAAATTGGGGTGCTCTGTGGAGAGCTTGAGTCCTGTTAATTCAGTGAAACTTTCTACATAATATTTTTGGGATAATATTGCATGTAATTGTTACAGTGTCTTTTGAAGCAACTGTATAATTGGATTGTGATTCTTAATGTACTCTCATAAACTTCAAAGAAAAAGCTTGCTGAACTTTGCCCATTTGAAATTTTTTATAAATTGTTTTCAAAATGTCTATTTTGAATTAAAGCTCCATATTTTCCTATTGAAAATAAAGAATTGTTTTTCATTCTTTAAACTGTAAAATCATCATGACCTTGATGTATGATTTGATAAAAGTTTTTATATGGTATTAAATAGCCATTGTGAAAAGGAAGTAAGCAAAATATAAAGGCAGTTGTGTAAGTCATATTAGCTAATCAGAGCCATAGAATAAATTGACAGGGATAGTTGACTGATGGCCTAAAAACTAGGTATTATCATATAGAAAACATCAAGTAGCAAATAAGACGTGTTTGTCATTCTATGGTTGGGAACAAGAGTGGTCTCTTCTTGAACCAATGCAGGACAATTTATAGTCAGCCCTTTAGAAAATTAGGTGCCCTTGACTGCATTTCCCATTATCTGGGACCTCTTATAAATATAAGATTTCCTAAAACTCAAGTATTTGAGAACATATCAAAATATGACGAAAATCTATCAGTATTTGTGTTGTATTAAATTTCAAAAGTGTAATTTTAAAAATACTTTAGCTTTAGATTGTTGTAGAAGAAATAGAAAGTAATGGAATTTTAAAAGTGCTCAGATGCTGGAGGGAAAACCCCCAGTGTAAGTTAATTTTCTATTCTCATTTTAAAATTTAACATACTTGGATTTAAAATTAACTTTATAATGTGTGTGTGTATACGTGCATACACGCGGTACAATGCTGGTGAATTTGATCTGTGAGAAGTTTGTAGCAAGAGCTATGTTTGTAAAGTGGCTTTTATGCCAGAATGATTGTATTTTTTCATTGCGTTTTGTAACATTTACCCCAAAAGAAAAACTCAGATTTGTTTTTCAAAGCTGGTTTGCATATAGTGCATCTAAATTAACATTAGTATTTTAGCAGTGACCAATAGGTCTAGCACCAGGGATAGAAATTTCTAGATTAATACCTTTTTTGGTTATTACATTAAGACCATATTCAGAATGAACTATCTAAAATTAGGGGGGAAAACTCAAGTACTTTCAAGGAAGTGTACTTTTAAAAAACACAGTGAAAATAGTTCAATATTGGTCAGTATAGGTTCTTCTAACAGATGTTACTACTTCTTTGTACCACAGCTTCTATTCCTGTGGAGTGAGGTTGAACTAGATGCAGCTCTAGTATTAAGATTATACAATACCAATCCCGGTTCTGTTCACTTTGTATCAGTTCATGTTTACAGTTTTGTTTTTCTAGAAGCATCCTGCACAGTACTCCATTTACAGTCATAGCACACAACCTGTTCAGCCATTCTCCAACTGATGGATATCCCCTCAATTTCCACTTCTTTTCACCACAAAAGGAGCTGCTATAACTGTTGTTCAAATTGATCCTTTTCCCTTTTTTATGATCCCTTTGGGGTACAAATTTAGTAATGGTGTTGCTGGATCAAAAAGTATGCACAGTTTGAATGTCCTTTGGGCAGAGTTCCAAATTGTTCTCCAGAATCATTGGCCCAGTTCGCAGCTCCATCAGTTGCATTAGTGTCCCATTTTTTCCTACATCCCCTCCAAAATTTATCATTTCCTTTTATATTAGCCACTCTGATAGGTGTGAAGTAGTACCTCAGAAGTTTTAACTTGCATTTCTTTAATCAAGTGATTAGAGCGCTTCTTCTTGTGACTAGATAGCTTTGATTACTTCATCTGAAAACTGCTTGTTCATTCCTTCGACCATTTATCAATTAGAAATGGCTTGTATTCTTGTAAATTTGATTCTGTTCTTTCTACATATCTGAGAATTGAGGCCTTTATAAAAGACAATTTTTTGTAAACAATTTTTCCAATTACTTATTTTTTCCCCATTTATCCTGTCTCTGTCCCTCCTTAAAATAATTTTGCTTCTGACTACTGCCTCCTCCAATCCACCATCCCATCTATCAGCCCTCCACTTCTGTTACCTTTCCCTTATTTCCCTGTAGGAGTAAGATAGATTTTTATGCCCAAATGAGTGTATATTATTCTCTTTTTGGGCCAATTCCAATGAGTAAGTTTTAAGAATTACCTGCTAATCCCCCATCTTTCCCTCCAATGTAAAAGTTCTTTTACATTTTATGTCAAGTAATTTAGCACATTTTATTTTTCCCTCCCCAGCTTCTCCCTTTCTCAACCCTTTATTTTTTTTTTAATATCCCATCATAGCCAACTCATACCCATGTCCTTTGTATTCTGATTCTGACTGACCTAATAAAGTTCTTAAGAGTTAGAAGTATCTTCTTCCCACGTAGGAACATAAACAGTTTAACCTTACTGAATCCCTTATGATTTCTCTCTTCCTGTTTACACCTTTTAATGCTTCTCTTGAGAGTTGTATTTTAAAGATTTTTCTATTCAGCTCGTCTTTTCATAAATGCTTGAAATATATTTCACTATCCTTGTCTTTCACCTGAAGGATTATACTTAGTTTTGCTGTGTAGGTGATTCTTGGTTAGTATATTCCAAGTCCTCTGATCCTTTAACCTATGCTGCTAAATCCTGTGTAATCCTTACTGGCTCCCCAATGTTTGAATTGTTATATTGGCTGTTTGCAATATTTTCCCATTGGCCTATTTGCTCTTTCTTTTGGGGATCTCTTTCAAGTTGTAGAAACCCGAAGGAAAGGAATACTTAACACTTGTACCACTATTTGATCAAATGAGTAGAACTAGACTTGGATGAACTAATTCTAGTCCAAACTATGCCAATCACTGAGACCTTGAGAAATTGTTTCCTCTTCTTTTTGGGAGGCTGACCCCACAAAAAGTTTCAAACATATAACACATTGAGAAAATAAACACGTCTAGTAAACATGAGGTGTTTCCTAAAACGTTTAGTAGTACCTGGTAAACGCTTATGGATAAATAAAGAAGGCTAATAACATTTTAGAGCTGGAAATAAATCACCTAATCCCATTCATACATGACCAAGAATCCCATCTACAATATCGCTAGCAAATGGTCATCCAAGCCTTCTTTAGAAGACCTGACAGACACACCACTTCTGAAAGGTAGCTTGTAATGCTTTTAAGTAACGCTTAATTGTAATTTGTAGTTGTACACTTAAAATTGTAATGCTCCTAAGTCTTCCTTCCTCTGAGCTCAAATAGTCCTCTCAAACAACTTGGTGCTTTGGGGCTATGGCAAAAATGTAAAAATACATTTAGCTCCCCTATCCCATGAAACCTTATTTAAATACTTAAAGATAGCTGTCACATTCTCCAGAAGTTTTCTGTCACCTGAAACTAGTTCTTTAAACCAATCCTCAAGACAGCATGCCATAGTGGAAGGAACATTAGGTAGTCAGGAAGGATTTGTTAGTGAATAGAAAAAACTATGCCACAAAATGCTCGTGTTACCTGGTATTTTTTAGTTCCTTAACCATCCCAAATATGCCTCAGACTGTCAGTGACTTACCTAAAATGTAGTACCCAAAACTCAACCAAATACTCCAGATTTTGTCTGGCTTTGGACAGAAGAATACAATGAGGGTATAATCTCATTCTGAGATTTCTGTTAATGCAACTATCTTACTGTAGGTATGTAGGGTTTTTATTGGCATAAGTGTTCCCATTGAGGGAATCAACGGCCTTCAAACATTGCCTAATACCCAGGCCCTGAGGATGCAAACAGAAAAGTAGTCCCTATCTTTAAAGAGCTCATTTTTTCTTTTAAAATTCTGAACACTATAGATAAATACATTTATACACACAACGGGAATTATATATGAAACTCCTGACTATTCATTTCTCATCACCTTCTTTAAAAAGTCACTACCATCCTGCATGCCTGTGCCAAATGTCATGTAAAATATGGTGCAATGCCTGAGTAGATAAAGTGGGTTGGGTGAAGTTTTATTCAGCAAATGATAGCTCAGTCTCAGGGTGAAGTGCCAAAGGAGAGTTGCAGTGGACAGAGTGCTGGGCCTGAAGTCAGAAAGATTCATTTTCCTGAGTTTAAATCAGGCCTCAGACACTTATTAGCTGTATGACCCCACTAGGTAAGTCACTTAACCCTTGTTTGCCTCAGTTCCTCATCTGTAAAATGAGCTGAAGAGGAAATGGCAAACCACCCCCAAATGAAGAGTGGATGCAATTGAAATGACTTAAGCCAAGGCTGAGGCTAATTTGGGGAGGAGGGGAATCTGTGGAAGAAACATGGTTTCTAGGCCTGGAGGATAATTTTTCTTGCTAGGGGAGGGAGGAGAAGCTGGGCAACAGCAAGGGACATGGCAAAATGGTTTGTAAGGTAGGCCTGGTTTCCTGGTGGATACTGATACAGCTGGCATCTTTTCAAGTTTTTGTACAAGTTAGAATTCATGAGATGCTTTTTGGCCAAATGACCTCTGTTATTGATTAGCCAACTTGGTGGCAAGGCTCTCCAAAGTTAGCTAGTCTTTAGATGAGAGAAACACAACTCATTTCTAGCGTACTTGAAGTCCTTAGAGCTCAACAGGAATTCCCTGGACTTGTACTCTCAGAGCCTAAAAGACCACAAGTACACTAGTGAGAAACTAAAGTCAGATTTTAGGAGAGGAACTTACTATATTTGTTTTTCTGGTTCTAGGTCAGTGTTAATTCCCTGAGCTCTTACTAAAACTCTCCAGATCTTGTGTAAACCCCATCTTTTCTTCACCTGTACTTGAACATCTAAATTGATCTAAATTGTCTAACTTGGATATACATAACAGTGTGTGTGTGTGTGTATTTATTTATTATAGGCCTTTTAATAAAGAACTGCAAAAAGATTTACTGAGAACAAATGAGGAC
Organism: Potorous gilbertii; assembly: GCA_028658325.1. Taxonomy (NCBI): domain Eukaryota; kingdom Metazoa; phylum Chordata; class Mammalia; order Diprotodontia; family Potoroidae; genus Potorous; species Potorous gilbertii. The sequence goes on along the minus strand of JAQQSK010011306.1, from coordinate 1,077 downwards.
ACAGTATCAAACACTAACATACATACTTAGATAAGTATAAAGTCCTAATGACTTATCCTAGTTCTATTTGTACTTGTATCATTTACAATTACTTACATGACTAGAATGGATTCAGGCACCTAGTTGTCCTCTTCACTGAAAGCAGAACAAGCTCTGAAGAAGCTGCAATCTTATCATACAGAAAGGATTGCCTGTCTTGGCTGTTGTAAAGGAGGTCCGTCTTGTAATCACAGGATAGTAAGTTGAAAAGGTATGGTATTGCTTATCACTGGATTTGGAGTCAAAATATTCTGCTACTTACTACTGGTAAGGCCTTTGGCAAATCCTAACACTGCTATGCCTCATTTATAAGGGAGTGAGGCTCTTCCAATTCTTCAATCTTATTTTAAGAATGCAAAATCTTCTCTTGAGGGTGTTTTTTCTCTTTTGCTCATATAAAAATCTTCCACGAACTGGTTTTGTGACAAGTTACTTTGAAGCCCAGTGCAATTGTTTCTTCATCAGAGATTTGGGGACCAGACTTCCATGGTCCTTTCTAATGTTTCTATGATCTTTTAACTTGAAAGAATCGCATGACTTTGCTAAAATATTAGCTAAGAGTTAAACTGTATAATTTTTTTTCACATTAACATTTTATGGAAGTTCTTAAATTTTATTATCATCCACTGAGGAAAATCTGTATCCAAGACAAAACAAAACTTCAATGAAAACAATTTTCTATATTCTTGCTCAATAGCACTTCAAGAAAAACATCTATGCAGTTAAGTCTTCAGTTTTAATTGAATTTATAAGTCAAACTGTGTACCCAGTCACTTACAAACTAAAGATTATGGCTGCATCAATAGTCTCAATATAATTTTCAAAATTACTTACAAGGCAATCATCTTGCATAGTTTACAGTTTAAAATGTATAAAGCTTAATTCATGTTAATTTACAATTCATTAAAAAAATAAGCTATAGGAAGACTGTCAACCATTACGAATATCAATAAATAACGCTCATTAATGTTTCAGTAGTTTTCTCTTTAAGACCTTGTGAAGGTAAGTCTTAAAAAAAGGTAATACTGTTGATAAGGA
>JAQQSK010011305.1:0-12327 GCA_028658325.1 Potorous gilbertii | reverse complement strand
TAAGAAATGATGAACAAGAAGACTTCAGGGAGGCCTGGAAAGACTTATATGATCTGATGCTGAGCGAAAGGAGTAGAACCAGGAAAACTCTGTGCACAGCAACGACCACAGTGTGCGAGAGTTTTGTCTGGTAGACTTGGAACTTTGTAATAACACAAGAACTTACTGAAAATAAAAAATCCCAATGTCGATTTTCTAAGGCAAAATGCCTTCCACACTCAGAGAAAGAAATATGGAAGTCATTTGCAGAATGTAGCAGATCATGTTTGTGTGTGTGTGGGTTTTAGTGTATTATGTTTTGATTTGTTATATGATTTCTTCCACTTATGTCAGTGTGACTACATAACATCACTATAGTGAAAATATTTTGAGCCTATACAGAATTTTATGCTGTCATGGGGAGGGAGGGGGTAGGGGGGGAACGTGTGGGGGTATAAAATCTTAATTTTAAGGAAGTTATTGTAGAACATTTATAAATAAATAAAAGAAAAAAATAAAAGAAAAAATAAAAAAAAGAAAAACATCTGACCTGGAAAATAGATCCAGGAGAGACTATTTTTAAATTATGGAACTACCTGAAGACCACGATCAAAAAAAGAACCTAGACATCACCTTCCATGAAATTATCAAGGAAAAGTGCCCTGGTATTCTAGAAGCAGAGGGTAAAATAAATATTAAAAGAATTCACTGATCACCTCCTGAAAGAGATCCCAAAAGGAAAACTCCAAGGAATATTGTAGCCAAATTCCAGATTTCCAGGTCAAGGAGAAAATATTGCAAGCAGTCAGAAAGAAACATTTCAAGTTTTGTAGATATACAATCAGAATAATACAAGATATAGCAGCTTCTATATTAAGGGACTGAAGGGCTTGGGATATGATATTCCAGAAATCAAAGGAGATGGATTAAAACAAAGAATCACCTACTCAGGAAAACTGAGTATAATACTTCAAGGGGAAAACAGTCATTCAATGAAATAGAGGACTTTCAAACATTCTTGATTAAAAGACCAGAAATGAATAGAAAATTTTACTTTCAAACATAAGAATCAAGAGAAGCATGAAAAGGTAAACAGGAAAGTGAAATCATAAGGAACTTACTAAAGTTGAACTGTTACAATGCTATTTGGAAACATCATATTTGTAACTCTTAAAACTTTTCTCAATATTTGGGTAGTTGGAGGGATTATACACACACATACACACATACACACATATATGTACATATATGTGAATATATATATATATATATATAGAGAGAGAGAGAGAGAGAGAGAGAGGGAGAGGGAAGGAGGGAGGGAGAGGGCACAGAGTGAGTTGAATAGGAATTGATTATATCAAAAAAATAAATTAATGGATGAGAGAGGGATATATTGAGAGGAGAAATGGATTGGGGCAAATTATCTCTCATAAAAAAGGCAAGGAAAAGCTTTTTCAGTGGACGGGAAAAGGGGAGGTGAGAGGGAAAAATGAAGCTTATTCTCATCACATTTGGTTTAAGGATAGAATAACACACACACTCAATTTGGTATGAAAATCTATCTTACACTACAGGAAAGCAGGGGGAAAGGGGATAAGTGGAGTGTGGGGAGGCATGATAGAAGAGTGGCCAAATGAGAGAAGGAGGGTAATTAGAAGTAAGTACTTTTGAGGAAGAATAAGTCCAAAAAAGAAAACAAAATAAATGGGGGTGGGGCAGGATAGGATGCAGAGAAATATGGTTAGTTTTTTACAACATGACTATTAGGGAAGTCTTTAATAAAACTACATATATCTTTCCTGCATTGAATTACTTGCCTTCTCATTGGGCATGGGTAGGGAGAGAGGAAGGGGTAGAAGTTGGAACTCAAGGTCTTCAGAACAAATGCTGAGAATTGTTTTTGCATGTAACTGGAAAATAAGAAATATAGGTAATGTGTTATAAAATCTATCTTGCCCTACAAGAAAAGAGAGAATATGGGGATACGGGAAGGGAGGGGTGTAACAGAAGGGAAGACAGCTCGGGGGAGGGGAAATCAGAATGCATGGTGCTTGGCGGTGGGGGGAGGAGAGAGGCAGGGTGAAAATCTGAAACTCAAAATCTTGTGGAAATGAATGTTGAAAATTAAAAATAAATAAATAAATTGAAAAAACAAAACATGTTATACTCTATGAACAAAGCAGAATTGAAGTAGCTCAAAAGAAATGTGAGATTCATGAGTTTAGAGAATCCACTCCAAATGCTCACATCGACTCTTGATGCTCAACCTATGGAAGCGTATTCCATGTTTGTATTGGTTTGATCAGCCACAGTCAGACCCAACTTAATATGACTCTAGCATGGTAATGTCATTTTGATCCTCTTTAAAAATGAGGAACAACAATCAACCAATTTTGAGATCTAATTCCATTTCCTTCTATCTAATGTGCATTATCTAATGCTCAACTATCTATCAATCTATTGTATATTAGTTTTAAGAGATGATAATTCCAGGTGTCATTAATTCTTAGGTTGCTTGATTTTTAAGTGTGTCTGTCTTTTAAGTGATTATGAGATTAATCAAATTCATTTCATTTTTTTATATCATCATTTTTCCAAATATACACATCCCATCTCCTCCTCATAGAGAGAAAGTTTTCATAGGAAAAATATCTTATAAAACAAAAAATATATCATCAAAACCAAGAAGCATGTCAAAAACTATATCTTTTGCATATGCAGTGTTTTTTCTAATAGTTCCTCAATTTTGCAAAGAAGTTGGTAGTGGTTGCTTCTCATATAATTGTTTTTTAGCACCAACCTTGTCCATTACATTGTAAATGCATCATCTTCCAATTATTGTGGTTCTATTTGTATATGTGTATACATATATATGTGTATGTATGTGTGTATATGTATATATGTATGTGTATGTATATGTGCATGCATATATGTATATGTGTATGTGTGTGTGTATTATATATATATATATATATATATATATATATATATATATATATATATATTTACATTTACATTATGGTAGTCTTTATTTTTCTGGTTCTGTTTACTTCATTTAACATCTTGTCACATGTTTTCCCTCATTTAATATTCAGCATTACTTAAAAGTTAATAAAGCATAATTTGTTTAGTCATTTCTTAATGAATAGATATCTCTTGTGTTTCCAGTTCCTTGCTATGTAAAAAGTACTACTAGGAGTATTTTACTGAATAAAAGACTTAAAAATAAAACCAATGAATTCATTAAAGGATAAGCCTAGCATTGGGATCTTTGGTCTAACAGAATTGTCATTTTTTGTCAGTCTAATTCCAAATGACTTCACAGACTGCTTTGACCAACTCAGCTGCATTAGTAGTACTTAGTGTAGTCTCCCCATGATTTCTCCAATATTGAACATCCCATTACTACCTTTGGACATCTTTTAACCTTTGTTGGGTGAAGTGATGCTTTAGACATGTTTTTATTTGGAGGGTTATTATTAGTATTTGTAATTTTCAGCAATCTTTCAGGTAGTTGTTAATAATCTATTGCATTTTTATAATAGAATTTTGTTCAGCAATACAAATTTATAATAAAATAATTTCACTCTAGGAAAGGTTAATAGAGAAGCCATTACAAGGTAACAGGTGGACTTCCAGGAGCCAAGATGGCAGAGTAAGCAGGAAATTGTTATAGCTCTCCTATATTCACCTCATAACAACCATAACATAGTACCCCAGAATATATCCTGGAACAGTGGAGCCAGCAGAAAGATATGGATTATTGCTCTTTTAGCTTGGGAGACACATAAGATCAATGAGAAAAGACTATCTCATGCAGGAAAAAGGGGAGAGTATTCCTGGACAGGAAGCTCCCACTAAGCCAGTAAGCCAGAAGCAAGCCACACCTTAGCAAACTAGGAAAAGATCCTGAGCCCTAGTGTGGTGTAGCAGACAGAACAGTCAGCAATAGATATCCCTACATATCTCAGCATAGCCAGAGGAACTGGAAGATTCCAGCTCCAAGAAAGACCACATGCATTAGTATAGCCCTGGATGTGTAGGTGTTCTCTAACAACCAAACCTTTACATGCTTCAGCATAGCCTACGGCAAACAGGCATCCTCCATGGGTCAGATCTCCTTGTGCTTCAGCGTATCTCCATGGAAATACAGAAAAACACCACCTGGCCTAAACACATGTTAGACACCACCACTAAAACCACAGTTCAGCACTAAGTAAGCTGTTAGACCCACATAGCCTCCAGCAGCACCAGCTACTCTGCACCACACTATCACAACACGACATCACACACCAGGCTCCCCCATGGGCCTCAGGGCAACATTAGCACAGCATCAGGTAAGCATCAGGGTCTTCAGTAACTGGCACAAAGAGTATTAGACAGAGCCCCTTCCACTCTGGGAGAAGACCTCAAATTTAAAAGAAAGGAAAAAGAAGAATGAGCAAAAAACTAGAAAAGAATCTGAGCATAGAAAGTTATTATTGTGACAGGGAAGACCAAAACTTAAACTCAGGAGAGGACCAAAATATCAAGTTAACTATGGGCAAAATCTGAAAGACAAATTGGGAAATGGTCTCAAGACCAGAAAGAACTTATGGGAGAGCTCAGAAAGGAGCTTATAAATCAATGCTTTTGTACAAACAAACCAATATAACCAGGATTAGAAGGAAAGCAGAAAGCTGGGAGACAATCTCCACAGCAAGTATCTCTGATAAAGGGCTCATTTCTGAAATATACAGAGAACGGAGTCAAAGCCATTCCCCAGTTTATAAATAGTAAACAGTTATGAAGTTTTAAGATGAAGAAATCAAAGATATCTTTAGGTATATGAAGCAGTGCTCTAAATAACTTTTGATTAGAGAAATTCAAAATAAAATAACTGAGGCACCACATCATATCTATCAGATGGACTAACATGACAAAATAGAAAATTTATAAATGTTGGAGAAGATGTGGGAAAATTGGAACACTAGTGCTTTGTTGCTGGATTTGTGAACTCATCCAACCATTCCAGAGAGCAATTTGGAACTATGTCCAAATGGCTATAAAACTGTGCATACCCTTGGATTCAGCCTTACCACTACTATGTGAGTATTCCAAAGAGACTATAAAAAGGAAAAGGAATCACATGTACAAAAATATTTATAGCTGCTCTTTCTGTCATAGCAAAGAATTGAAAATTGAGAGGATGCCCATCAATTGGGGAAAGACTGAATATGTTGTAGCATATGAATATAATGGAATATTATGGTTCCATAAGAAATAATGAGCAGGCAGATTTCAGAAACCCTGGGAATATTTGCATGAACTCATGCTGAGTAGAAGGAGCAGAACCAGAAGAAGGAGCAGAACCAGAACATTGTTAACAGTAATATGAATATTGTGAAATGATTGTCTTTGATAGACTTAGCTCTTCTCAGCAATGCAATGTTCTAACACAATTCTAAAAAGTCATGCTGGAAAATGCTATCTATATCCAGAGAAAGAATTATGGAGTCTAAATGTAGATGGAAGCATACTGTTTTCTCTTTTTTGTTGTTTTATTTTTTCCTTTTGTTCTGAATCTTTTTTCACAACATGACTAATGTGGAAATATGTTTAATATGATTATACATGTATAGCCTATATCGATTGCATGCTATAAAGGGCAAGAGGAGGCTGAGGGAGGGTGGGTATTTAGAACTCCAAATCGTATAAAAACATATATTGAAAACTAAAAATAATTAATACTGAAAATTAATATGTATTCTTTCCATTACTGAAAAGCATTTTTAGGTCTTTTCTTAAAAAGATCAAAATACACAACCATTCATGATTTCAGAGTACTGATGATGAAATATACTATCCATTATAGAAAGTTTGTGGATTCAGGTTACAGACTGAGACATAGATACTTTCATATATAGCAATTGGCATGACCAGTTTTACTTGATTATACCTATTTGAAATAAGAAATCTGCTTGTTTTCCAATGAGTTTGGAGTCGGAGACTGAGAAAATAGGTTTTCTATGTTTTTTTTTAATAAAGAGGTGAGGGTACTATAGCTGTTTGATGCTGAATATATTTTCAAAAAAATAACTTTTCTATTAGTTATAAGATCACTCATAAATTGGGAATGAATATATCTGTAAATATCACAATGTAAAAAACAAAAATACATCAAGAAAATTTTGTGTTAGAAAAAAAGGAAGAAACAAAAAAAGAAGGCAAAGGATGATTCTCAACATTCCTTAAACCTCATGTCATACGACGTTACTGCTTCTGGGCAGCTGACCCAGGCAAATAATCTCTCTATTCCTTAAACAGGTTTAGATATTTATGATATTTATCGACTACTTTGTCACATTGTATATTTCCATTATTAACATGTAGAATGTCGTTTATCTAATCATTAGTTTCCCTTATACCAGAGGACAGATCAGAAAGGAGAAGTGAAATATTTAAATATTTATGGTAAACATTTAGCTCTCAGGATAATTTATAGCTTAAGATGAAATTTTGGAATCTGCATTGGTAACATATGAATCAGTATTATGTGCAGGTTGCCACATCACTAACCAGTCAACCTCATGGTATTCATTTTCTAGTCTATCACCCTCACCTCTTTCCAACTTATAATTTGATCTCTGCCTCTGGCTTCACTGGGTCTCTTAGGTGAAATTATGAATTAGTTTACTAAATCCCAGGAACTATGCCGTTTCCTGACCTGGTCCACATCATGTCGTATATGAAGCACTGCCCCATGATGTATTGTTTTTTCCCCTACTAGAATATTAATTTCTTGAGGGCAGGGGCTATTTTGCTCATTGGTATCATATCCCTAATCCTTAATACCACATAATAAAATAACTGAGGCACCACATCATATCTATCAGATGGACTAACGTGACAAAACAGAAAAATTATAAATGTTGAAGAAGATGTGGGAAAATTGGAACACTAGTGCTTTGTTGCTGGATTTGTGAACTCATCCAACCATTCCAGAGAGCAATTTGGAACTATGTCCAAATGGCTATAAAACTGTGCTTAATAAATGATCTAATAATTTATCTAATCTATGTGTGTATCTTTGTATCTATTTATCAACATCTTCTTCCATCACAAACTCTTCTATCTTCTCTTTTATTTACTTCTCCCCAATGTTACTAGCTTAATTATGAAAAAATTGCTTCCCATTTAATCATGTTCTGAAACAATTCAAGGCTGATGAAAGCTGACAATTTCCCTAATTGTCCACAATTTGGACTATCCAGTCAATTAGCAATGCTACTCAGCAGTGTGCAAAAAGTTGCCAGGGGATCGATTTTGGTATATCTACTCCCAAAGGGGGAATATAATTCTTCTATCCAGAAGCAAAACCACTTCACTATGGGGCATGACTGATGTTCTTTTTTCCTCAATGAATAGAATTGTGATTGCCCTTCATGGATGAAATATTTTATAGAGTTACATTCTGATTTGCAGGGGATAGTTGGAAAACAAACTATTTAACCTTACGTTGCAAGCCAGGCATCTGATATGGTGAATGAAAACCGATAATAACATTTATGGAATAAAATTGCTGGGTCAGGGAATAGTGATGAAAAGACACCAAGTTTGTTTTGTTCTAGGTCAACAAGTTTCATCTATTGCAGGCGAGTTGTGATCAAAGGGCTTAGGTTGTTTATAAGTTTTTGCTTTGAATCCTGTTGGATAAGAGGAGGGGGAAAAAGTGTCAGAAAAGTCTTTCTCAAATGACAGCCTTGGCTGAGATGAGCTCAGTTACACTAATATGGAAAAGAAGTCATATTTTCATCATTATAAGTTGTCTCCCAAGATCAGTGTTAAGCCAGAATTCACCTTTCCTTGACTACTCTGGACAGTTATACAGTCATATGCTAGGCAAGCTGCTGTCTGCCATCTGCTATGGCTTGTGTCTTTCTGATGAGATTTATACTGATTTCTTTACTTTCACAACAGGGCCTATGCATTATTTTCATTAGAAAGCTAACTAAATAATCAGTAGGCTTGCTAGCCTTTCACAAAAGTGAACTTTACATCTTCCCCTATCCATAGGCTATAGTACATGAAATGCTTCTGCATGCAATTTATCTTTGCATTGAAATAGTGCCCTCTGTAGATCATAGGATCCTGAAGCAATAGATTTAGAAAGAAAAGAAACCTTAGTATCCAATTCATTTTCATAAGTGAGAAAACTGAGATTTTGAGAGATCAAATGATTTTGCGTAAAGTCACACAGATCATATGTGTCAAAGTGGGATTTTGAAGCAAGGTGCTCTGAATCCTTATCTGGTATTCTTTCCATTGCATCATGTTATTTTCTAATATATTAACATTTAAATTCCCCCTTGTTCACATAATATTGCATTATGTTATATATTGCACATGTATGTGTATGCATTGTGTATATATAAGATTGCTGTTTAAAATTAGGTTGAACTAGATGGCCGCTAAGGTTCCATTTTTCCACTCTGAAATCAGTGATTCAGGGATCATCCTATGATTTTATATATTATTCATCTTCTTTCCTTTGAGAAAAGGGACCAGAGCCATCAAATATGGAGCTCCTCAAGAGGCTCACCTATTAAAGGAGGAAATAATATTCAAATACCTCTATCTATATTCATACATAATATTTACAGAGTAAATCAGAGGCAATCTATTTGAAGATAAGGCACTTGTAGAGAATGGAGGTGTGAGGAAAGAGGAAGGGAGTGAAACAGGATCACCAGGAAAGGAGGACTTGTAGAAGGGGAGATTTGGTCTGAATTTTGAAAGAAGTCAGGAAAACCAGGAGGTAATGGTGAGAAAGGAAAGCCTTCTAGTTATCAATGACAACCAAAGAAAAGTCATAGAGTCTGAAGATGGAGTGTCTTGTGGGAAGAAAAATGAGAAGGCCAATGTCAGTGGATTTGAAAGTATGTGGAAGGGCATAAAGCGTAAGAAGACTGGAATGGTATGAAGGGATAAATGGTCAAAAGCTTTAAAAGTCAAACAAGATTTTCTTTTAGATTTTCAAGGTCATAAAGAAGTAAAGACATTCATTGAATCTGAGAGGAGGGGGCATATAGTCAGACCTGCACCTTAGGAATATCTTTTTAGTATCTGACTGAAGAGAAGTGCAGATGAGGCATGGAAAATAACCAAAATGCCCACTGAATGACTGTAAGAAGCTATACCAGAGTGACAGCTGTGGGAAGGAAGACAGGAGGATATGTGTAAACACACACAAACTTACATACACACATGCACACACACATATGTATGTATATATGTGTATTATGTGTATACACATACATGTGTGTTGTGTGTATGTATAAAATACATATATTTATATGTGTATACATGTATATACACATATACATATCACATGCACATCACTCATATACACATGTGTACATGTATGCGTATGAATGTATATGAATATGTGTATATGTGTGTATGTGTATATATGCATGCATATATGTGTGTGTGAGTGGGTGTGTATATATGTATATATATGAAAATAAAAATGAAAGAGATTAGCTATGCGGGGGTAAAAACCCCCATGACTAGAAGGGTCATATTATCCTCAAAAGAAATACAGTTCAAAAGCTTTTGGAGGGAAAAATACAGTTCTATTTTCTACATGTTAAGTTTGAGATGGGACCTCAATCTCAAGACTGTCAAGAGACAGGTTATGTGTGGCTATATACATCTGGTATATGATCATGGAGTCTATAGAAGCTAATTAGGTCACCATGTATGGTAGTATAGCATTCATGTTGCTGAGTCAGAAAACTCTGTGATATTATTGAGAATATTGTGTGTAGGAAACCAAATCGCACTATTTTGGTAACTCTGTGTAAATAATGGAAATTAGATTAATATAAAAAATGAACTCTGTTGCTTCCCATATTCTCAACTAGAAATGTGGTATTTAGAATTAATTGCAACTCAGATGGGTGTGGTCAATGACACTTGCCATCGTAATCTAGTATCCAGAGAGGCTATATAAAGGATAAATTAAGATAATCCCGAGAAAGAAGGGATTAGATTACACTTTATCAAAACAAGATTCTTTTAGAAGTTGGGAATTTCTTTAGGATCTGCAGATAGCTAGGGAATCCAGGAGGCAGAGATGAGGAGGGAGAGAACTCTCTATGAAAGACAGTCAAAAATAATTCCCAAATAAGGAGGTACAATGTCTTATTCGAGGAAAATCAAGGTCCATATCATTGCATATCATAGTTTGAGGAGTGGGGAGTAAGGTATAAGAAGAATGAAAAGGAGATGGGGAGGCACATTATAAAGGACTTTGGATGCAAATCAGAGAATTTTACATTTGATCTGGGTGATGTTAGGAAGCTGCTAGAGTTTATTGAATAAGGAGATGATACAGTCAAATGGTGATTTAAGAAGATCATTTGGACAGCAGAGGAGTTGTATAAGAGGGAAAAAACATAAGCAAAGCAAGTAACAGGTTATTACAATAGTCCAAGAATGAGCCTCCCATAGAATTCACTTCTAGGCTTTATCTTTTCCCTCTATACCATTTCAATTAGTGATATAATTAGTTCCCCCACATACAATTATCAGGTGTCTACATAATTCTCAGATCTCCTTATCTAGTTGTAACATTTTGGCTTAACTTCAGACTCATAACTTTAAGTGCCTATTTGTATCTTTAACTGCATATGCTTTGTGTATACATTTTTAATCTTAATATGTCCTAAACTTGAACTCAGTAACTCTTTATCTAAACTTCCCTATTACTCTCAAATGCACAATGATCCTACTCCTTATTAACTAATCCTTGGTAGATGGCAAGCCAAGAAAGAGTATTATGCTGAAAACCTAGAAAAAAGAATGTATTAGGGACAAGAGGATAATTGACACTGCCAAAAGAAGTGGAGAGGTTGAGGAAGATTTGAATTGTGAAAAATCCATTGGGTTTTTTCTCTTCAGTGAAGAGATCATAAGTGACAACAGAGAGAATAGTATAAGTTGAATGATGAGGTCAGAAACGAGACTGTATTGGATTAATACAAATGGAGTTATTTACTATAGATGGCCTCCTGAACTATTTTAGCCCCTTCTAAGAATTATTCAACCTCTATTCAGTAGTTACATAGTCCTTCTTGTGGATTTATACTCCATGAATTAACCGTGCCTAATTAGTCATTTCACCAAAAATCACTATATATACATGGAAAGGAACTTAAACTATAGCAGATTATTCTCTCAGAGCAACAAGAAACAAACTTTATCTGAGCCTTTAGAGAAATTATTCCTTTCCATTTCATGGATGTATGTCCTGTACTGTCACATTACACAAGCCATTATAAATTGCAAAATGTGTAAATGCTTGGTCTTGGAAAAAGGAAGACATGAGTTCAAATGTAACTCATTACATTTGCAGCATTCATTAGCAGCATGATCCTTGGAAAGTCACGTAACTTCTTTCTCCCTCAGTTTACTGAACCGTAAAATAATAGGATCTATTTCTCTGAGTTCTTGTGAAGATCAAATTAATATTTGTTATATTTGGGGGTGAGTGTATTGCCAAGGCAATATTCACAGAACTGTGGTAACTGTGAATATGCCTCAATAGTAATTATCAATTGTTAAGTATAAAAGACTCTCCATATAGAAGGTAGAAGAAAAATATTTATTTAAATACCAGAAAGTCAGATCTCAGAACCAGAAATCAAAATCAATCATGGTGACCAAGAAGTTAATAAACATTATCACATCAGGGGGCAAAGCCATTGTCAACCCTCCCCTCCCTCAGACATGGCCTTATCACTATCAAATAACATACTGTGTCAGTTGACCTGTATCAGTTGGCCTGTTTTCTATACCCACTGACCTGACTCCTCTTATTCACTTCCTCTCAGTTCTACTCCACCCTTTCTGTTCTGCCTCTTCAGCAAGCTCCTTCCACCACATGTGACTTAGACTTCCAGGTGATTTAAGCAGATCACATGGGCCTATTAATTCATGAGAAAGATCTTTCCATTTAAATTACTATTACATTTAGCCCCAAGATTTATCATATTTGTTACATAGATTGGTGGGACAACTGGTATTACAAGCACCCCATCATTCCCTTCCAACAAATGGGGCACAAAATCTTGGGGTAGCTGTCTCTGCCCCAAAAGATCCTATTTGAGAGATCAGTCCTTTACCTGGCATCAAGAGTTTGGTCAACTTCAGGTCCAGAGATGACACATCACCATCATGGATAGGTGATATGTGTCTTAAGTGACCAGGCATCTACAGGTGGAGGGTACTAAGCCTATATGAAATAAATCTAGCAAACAGCTATTACAGATGAAAAACCAAAAAGCAAACAAACAAATAAAT
>JAQQSK010011304.1:0-12328 GCA_028658325.1 Potorous gilbertii | reverse complement strand
TCTGTTCCATTCTAATTTTGAAAGAACTATTTTCTTCAGTGAGCTTTTGAACCTCCTTTTCTATTTGGCTAATTCTGCTTTTGAAAGCATTCTTCTCCTCATTGGCTTTTTGAACCTCTATTGCCAATTGAGTTAGCCTGTTTTTAAAGCTGTTATTTTCTTCAGCATTTTTTGGGGTCTCCTTTAGCAAGGTATTGACCTGCTTTTCATGCTTTTCTTGCATCTCTCTCATTTCTCTTCCAAATTTTTCCTCCACCTCTCTTACTTGATTTTCAAAATTCTTTTTGAGCTCTTCAATGGCCTGAGTCCACTGAATATTTATTTTGGGTGTTTGGGATACAGAAGCCTTGACTTCTATGTCTTTCTCTGATTAAGCACTGTTCTTCCTCATCAGAAAGGATAGGAGAAGATATCTGTTCACCAAGAAAGTAATCTTCTAAAGTCTTATTTTTTTTTCCCTTTTTGGGGCATTTTTCCCAACCAGTTACTTGACTTTTGGGTCCTTTGTCAAGAGTTGGGTATACTCTGGGAATCTGTGAGATCTCAGTTCCTCAAAGATGGCACGATCAAGTGTGTACTGGTCTGGACGCGGAGAGGGATTTTTGTGCCCAGAATCTTAGCAGTTACCTCTCCACAACCACCTGACCTCCAGTTCCCAAGTCAGCACTGGGGGCTGATTTGCAGGTAAGCTGGATGGGCAGGGCCACCATTCAGTGTGAGACAAAGACCAGCTTGCCCAGGGCCTCCACACAGGGCAGAGGCAAGAATCAGCTCTTCAATGCCCCCAGGGTTTTTACACTCCAAAAATGTGTGCAGCTGCTGCACCTGTGATGTAGCCTCTGAGGTGGCTGCCTGCTGCCAGAGCTCTGGGAAAGCCCTTCTCCCTTCCTGGCCAGCTGGAAAAACCCTATCACTGACCTTTGGCACCTATGGGTTGAGGGATCTTCTAACCCGATGCTGCTGGGACTGGGGATTCTACAACTGGAGATTCTGCACCCAAGGACTGTTCAGAGCCATGCTGCAAGACCAAGGCTGGGCTGGGCTCCAGGCTCTGCTCCACATCCGGTGCAACCCACATTTCCCCTAGACCTTTCAGGTCACTCTGGGCTGGAAATCTCCTCTACTCTGTTGTTCTCCACTTCTGCTGCTCCAAAATTTGTTGGGAGACCCTCTCTACAGGTATTTTATGGGCTGTTGGGGGCAGACCCTGCATATGTGTGTCTTTCTACTCCACCATCTTGGCTCCCCTCCCCCCACTTCCATAAGTGTTAAATTTTCTCCCTCTCCTTCTCCCTTCCTTTCCCAAAGTAGCATGCATGGATTGTTCATATACATTCTTATTAAACACATTTTCACATTAGTCATGTTGCATAGAAGAATTAAAATGAATGGGAGAAAGTATGAATAAAACTAAGCAAAATCAAACACAACAAAAGAGAAAATAGTCTGCTCCACTCTGCATTCCAACTCCATAGTTCTTTCTCTGGATGTAGATGGCATTTTGTATCAAGAGTTCTTTGGAAATATTTTAAGTTCTTGCATTGCTGTGAGGGACTAAGTTATCAAAAACAGTCCTTGCTTACTGTGGCTGTTACTGTGTATGATGTTCTCCTGGTTCTGTTCATAGAAGGTGAATTCTCAGACAAGGGATAGGGACAATTTCAAGAAATATAAGATGGGATTTTAATACAAGGAAATGAAATGTTTTTGCAAAAGCAAAACTATTACTTGTAGGCTAAGAAGAGAAGTTAACCATAAGAAAGGAGAAAATGTTATTTCAAATGCTTCTCATAAGAGTTTGGTATCCATAATATATATGAGCAACTAATAGAAATATATATGACCAAAAACTATTTCCTAATATTTAGGTAGTCAAACAATTTGAGAAAAGTTCTTAAAGAATAATTACAAGTAACTCATGACCATAAGAATGAACTTCTAAATCACAAACTTTCCAAAAAGAAGAGAAATATAAATCAAAGCAACTCTGATATTTCAACACATATCTAATACATTGGCAAAGATAGGAATATTCAATGTTGTAGACACAAGCATACTAACACATTGTTGGTGGAATTGTGAATTAGGATAATCATTCTGGAAAGCAATTGGGAATTATGCAAATAAAGTATTCAAACTGTCCATATTCTTTGATCCAGAGATTCTATTATTAGGCAATACTATAAAAAGGTCATTGACAAAAAAAAAGCTCCATAGATAACAGAATATTTATATTATAATCCTTTTGTTATATCTTTTTTGTTGTAGAAACAAAGTGGATGTCAGTCAAATGGGGAATGGCTAAACAAATTATGGGCTATGAATACCATAAACTCTTCTATACTGTATGAAATGATGACTATGATGAATACAGAGAAGTATGAAAAGACTTTCACCAACTGATGGAGAGTGAAGCAATATACATAATGACTACAAAAATGGAAATGGAAATAACAATAAGCCTAAAATAGTAAAAATAGTTTTGAAATTAGAAACAACAAGTTTGAGAAGAGATGGAGATCCAAGGTATGAAACATTGCATGTAATGTCAGGGTATTTTTTCCATTGTAATATTTTTTTTCTGTTGTTTAAAAAAAGTCATTGTTATAAAGTATGGTTCTCTGGGAAAAGAAGAGGGATTTAAGGAATTTTTTTAAAAAACTAAAGGTATTAATGAGAATCTATTTTAAAAAGAAGGGAAATTTCATTCAGGAAAACAAGTTAGGAATTCAGGTAAGAAGTACTGAGTTCCTAAATTAGGGTTGTGGCCAAACAAGTGGAGGAAAAGAATAAAGAAAAAGTAGGGTCATAAATACCCAGAAAAGAGAGTATATATAGGAGAATATCTCCCCTTACTGATTCCAGAGCTGTCATAGTCATCCTGGTCCATTTTGACTTTATGTGAGGTCAGGCCCCAAGGATGCCAAGCTAAACCAGACATCCAGTAAATAGAGCCAAACTCTAAAGTGACCCATCTGATGCACCATCTTTAATCTGTTTAATCCTATGCATCATATTTTCCCCTATCAATTAACTGCCACAGTTGTCACAATTCTGAAAGATCTATGCCTTTCTGGCATTAGAATCTAAACTCCTTGAGGACAGGGACCTACCTTCTTTTGCTTCCTTTTGTGTCCTTTGCCCTTAGTATAATGCCTGGAACAGAGCAGATGCTTAATAAATGTTGATGAATTATAATCCAGCAGAATCTTTTCTCTTGCCTTGTGGACTTCATCTCAGATGTGAGAGACAGTGGAAACCTTGTGATCTCAAAAGCTCTATTTATCACTACCTTCTATGGTTGGTACTTGATAACTATTAATTAGCATGTTCAAATGTTAAGAGGAGAGTCAGAGGAGAGTCAGGTTCTTCCTTTCATTCAAAAAATACTGATCAAGCTCCTGGGCTCACACGTCTGTCCAGGAAAATGAGATGATATTTCTAAAGCATTTTTTTCAACTGGAAAGCACTATGTAAATGTTAGCTAGCTAGCCAGCTAGTAGTAGAAGTCTTGGAGCAATGTTATTTGAAAATTAAAATCAAGCATAAATTTAAATAGAACTTTTTCAAACAACATATATAGTATAGAATTATAACAATGAGAGTAATAATATTTATGTAAGAAGAAAACTACAAAAAAAACCCAAACAAACAAACAAGGAAAGCATACAACATTTCAAAACATATAAATCACATATTTCTTACCTGGGGATTTGGTGAACTCCTCCAACATCAAAGCAAATATAAGTCACATCCAACACCAGGAACAGTACAATAGCAAAGAGATCTAGCGCATTGATTATTGAAGAAAAATATGTTCGTAGTCTATAATGCAAGCAAAGTCATGAAATTTACCTCTGAAAAGAAACACAAGGAAGATTTTTTTTAAAGGCCCAACCCTTTTCCACCCTCACCTCTAACCTTAAGCAATTAGTTAATATGATTTAAGAGAGTAATATGATGGCATTCTAAAGACTTAGGGGAAAACGATATGGTTTCAAAAGGCAACTTTTCATCCTAATTTTTCACATTTTCCTTGACAAAAACTCAAAAACTCTGTCAAGTAAGTGTGAAAGATAGTATCATCCATATTTGACGGAGGAAGAAACTGAGGCTCATAGGAGTTAACTGACCACCCCAATAGTAAAAGAAAGAGATAGTATTTGAGGCTTTTTTTAAAATTTCAAATCTGACAAAAATGTCAATGCCAGTCTAAACAACAGTTAACCATAAGAATACAATTACTGAGAACTAATTCAGCAACAAGTAACACTTGCCATATCAGCACAGAACAGTTTTATATATTTAGAAAAAATCCAACTTACCCTTCTAAAAAGACTTGAAATAGCACATCAGCAAGGAAGAAGAGACCGAAAAGTAAAAAAGCTACATGGTAGGATAAAGGTAACTTCATACCCTTAGGAGTCAGGGATAAAGCTGCAATCAGTATTGCGATCTGAACAAAGATCAGAATGATACTAAATAACCTATAAAGATGAAAAAAAACATATCAGGAAGGAAAAGTGAATCTCCCACTTCATAGCTGAGCGTGATTGAACCTGCTACCAATTTGTATTTTTAAGGCAAAAAAAGAGAATATTGCATCCTCATTATTTCATATGAAAATCATTCAGAAAAACAAAAGAAAAAACCCCCAACTTCTACTCTTTTATGTCTAAAGAGTGGGAGAGGTGTGTATATGGGGGTGGGGAGAGGGAAGGTGGTTTGGATATTAGTGGAAGAAATTGATATGTTTTACATTCAGTTTTAAGCACATTGTCATGGACATTCTTATCAGTTTGAGAGATGATTTTTTTTCTCTTCCTCTGGCTTTTACAAGTCTAGATTTTCTGTAACTACATGCTACCTCACCTCAACTAGGTGCTTGAGTCTGCTAGGCAATCTTTTTCTATGTTAGTTGTTGACCCTACCACATTACATTCTCTAAACTGCTTGTTCCAAATATGCTCCTTTTAGCCCTACTCCTAACCCTTCCTCCTAACATACTTTCAGTGGATGACCTTTCCTCCTACATTCTAAGATAATCAAGGTGATCCTACAGGAGTTCCCCTTCTCTCCTTTTTCTCTCTGGTCTTTAGGAAGAGTAGTTCTCCTGGTTAAGGCTAATTAATCATTCCTTCCCCACCCCCCTCAACCCCCAAGAAAATAAAAACCCACATTTGATCTAACATTTGACCTTGATAGTTTGGGACCTTGCTTCATCAATCACAACCTCTTTTGAATCCTCTATCTCTCCATGTCCATTGTCTCCTTTCCTTTTGCCCATGGACATGTTCAGGCCTTCACTACCTTTAAGGTACTCCCTCAATTCTACCACCCCTTACATCTCTCCCCATATCATCTATCACCCCATATCATCTCTCTTTTCCATTTACTCCAAGTTACTTGAATGAATAGTCTATACTGACTCTCTCCACTTCTTGACTACCTCCTCACTCCTCAGCCCTTGCAGTATGGCTTCTATCTTTAGAATTCTAATAAAAGTACTTGACATGTATATAAGACTTTAAGGTTTGCAAAACATTGTACACATATATAGTCTCATATCTTGCTTCTTACATTTACTACTTGTAGTGTTAGACAAGTCACCTTACTTTCCTGGGCCGCAGTTTCCTCATTTGTAACATGAAGGGTTGGCCACAGAGCTATAAGCTTGTAATCCTCAAAAACTCTGTCAAGTAAGTGTGAAAGATAGCATCATCCATATTTGATGGAGGAGGAAACTGAGGCTCAGAGGAGTTAACTGACTACTCCAATAGTAAAAGAAAGAGATAATATTTGAACCTTTTTTTTATTTCAAATCTGCTACTCTTTGAACCATACTAGATTGCCTTGGTGTTGATACTGATCTCCAAAAGGTCACTCACTAGTGACCTTTTAATGACTAAATCTAATGGCCTCTTCTGTTTTCAAACTCCTTGACCTCCTTGCAACTTCTTACACTGTTCACCATGACTTGCTCCAAGAGAGTCTTTCTTCCTTTGGCTTCTGTGACACCATACTATTCTGTTTCTCTGATTTCCCTAATTTATTTTTTATTTGCTCTCCTACCCTCAATTGGGTCTGTCCTCAATCTTCTCTTTTTTCCCTTAGAACTCTTTCTTAGTGATCTCATCCACTCCCAAAGTTTCAACAGTTACTTTTAGGATGCCCAAATCTATACCATTTACCCTAAAAGTTCTCCAGAGCTCCAGGCTTAATTCAATTAAGTCACTATTTCAAGTGCTTACTATTTGCAAGGGACTGAGCTAGGTGCTAGGGATATAGACACAAAAATTAAACAGTCCCTTGGTTGGGCATCTCCACCCAATATCATCCATTAGCCCCTCAAATGCACCTTGAGCTGGCCTAAGTCAGACCTTACCATCTCCCTTTACACATGCTCTCCCTGATTTCCCCAACTGTTCTAATGATACTGCCATTCTCCCCATCTCTTAACTTGGGAGTAGTTTTTAGACTCCTTCCTTTCCTTCCTTATTCACATCCAGTCACCAAGTCTTATCAAATTCTATACAATGAAAAAGAAATATAGAGCTATATCCCAAAGTGTAATTCTATATTGCTAGCCATGGTTGTTTTTGTTGGCTTGAGTCTATGACTTCATCCACGTAGGAAACTCCTGTAGGGGGCTCTTTTAACTGGTGTATATCTATAACTTGTGTGAAATTTATGGAGAGTCAAAAAGGAGCAACAAGAGGTTAAATAATGTATTCATAGTCATACAATTAGTATGTATCAGAAGGACTTGAGCCTAGTTAGGTCTTTCTAACTATAAAGTTTGCCTTCTGTATACTATACCACTCTGCCTCTCATTGAATGAATGTGTGTGCATACACACACTGTATATTACATACATGTATGTATATACTATATGTTACAAAAGGTATGTGCGTATATACACATGTTATATATATATATATATATACACATATACATATATACATATATATATATATATATATATTTATTTATTTATTTATTTATTTTTTTGGATCTAGGCATTTGAGTTCATGTTGGAAACCTCTGGATTGACAATTCTTTTTACTGAAGCAAGCAACTCTTCTACAGACTTAGAAATTTTTGTGAGGCTCCAAGAGATGAAATAACTTTCCCAGTCACAGCTGGTATATGTCAGAGGCAGAATGTGTACTCAAGACTTTTTTTTCTATCCAATATGCCTCATTTCCCCTTTACATTGAATATGTGAGATCCTTAATATTTTTTGAACAAACGAAAGTATGCTTTAAGAACACACCATGATGTTAGTGTGCTAATAACATGCTAAGACAATGAGTAAATTACGCATACGTTATTTTCATTTACAAACACTTAAGAAAATTTCGAAATAGCTCACCTAACAAAATAAAAAACTATTTTGTGGGTCCAAGAAATGTTTTTGATAATAGAATAAATCTTTACTAGTTAGAACTAGTTGGGATGGAATAGAAAAAAAGCCTACTACGAATTAGTAAAACTTCTGAATTATATTTTAAAAGAAACTTGGTTTATTTTCTAGTACTGGCAGTAATAAAAGTGTTGCCCAGTAGAGGTCCTTAACAGACCTTCTTTAATCAATGTAATCTGTAATTAGCATACACATTTTATAGCCCAGTGTTAAATATAGTATAGTTATTCAATAAATATGAACCTTAATTCTTGAAGACATTTTTACATATTTTAAGCTTTCTACTTCACTGAGAAGATTGAAACCACTCAATGTGAACTTTTTTCAGATTCCCTGATTAATGAAGATTCAAATTTGGGAAATATCTGTATGGAGAAAGTTATTGAAATCATGTATATAAATCAGATTTCCAAGGTAGAGGATGGAGAGTCTAGTTTCCCTTTTGAGCAATAGATATGCCTTTCTAATGATCCTCAGGACGTCTCTACCTAGATGTGTCACTGTAATAATCATTTAATGTCATTTGAAACTCAATAAGGTTCAGAGCCTGAACTAATCAGCCAGAAGAGCCTGGACCTAACATGTCCCTTTGTTCTCTGAGTCAACTCAGCGAGTTCCTCTTCCTATAACAACAAGGTGAGATGGGGCTGACTTGAGCAATTTTTTTCTGTTTATGGTCATTAAGGAGACCCTTAACCTGACACACAATCTTGAATACTGGTACCTTTTCCATATCTTAATATTTTATGGACATATTCTATGTTATGGCATGTTAATGGTAAAGAAAACACAGATGTCCTGGTTTGTAATTTCAATTGACACTCTGTCATCTCTCTTAAATTACTATATTTACCACCTATTCAATTAAGAAAATTCCTTTCTCATAATATGGTTAAACATATATAGATATCACAAATTTGAGTGACATAGAAAGCCTGAATTGGGATTATTCTAAAGCATACTGTCATTCTTTTATCAGACAGTCAGAATTCACCTTCTGGCTCCTTGTATGCACAAGTTCACTAGCACTGGCTTACTTTAAGGGAATAAACAATATGAATTTACATATCACCTAGTCTGTTTGTCGTTTTAACCAAGCTTTCAGGTCAACAACTGTTATCTCAAATTCATCACATCTAAAATGAAACTCATTGTATTTCCCCAAAACCTACTCTTTCCATGAATAACTCTCCCATTCACCTGATCTCCTGCATTTGAAAGCTTCATATTATTTCTGACTCTCCCCTTTTAGTTGCTAGATTCTGTTAATTTCTTGTCCGTCCCATCTCCCAAATCCCTTCCCTATTCTCTTATTCCCATTGCAATCAGATCTACACGCCTCCATAAATGCCATCATTATTTTCAGCCTAGAATATTGGTTAACTTTCTAACAGGTCTTCCTGCCTTCATACCCTTCCCATTTCAATCTAGACTTATGCTATTTCTTACTGTGCAAATAATAACAGTAGTTATTTACATAATACAACCAAAGTACTTACATATATTATCTTATTTGCTTTGCTATGACAGTCTCCTTTGACTCTATATAACTCATTAACATGCTTATCATGATATGTCATGTATAGTTGGTTGGTGTCAGAGATGTGACAAATTTCAAAATGAATTATTTCAGACTATCATTACATGAAAACACTTTTTTAAAAAAGAGGGAGCAAGAGAGGAGAACAATAATCCTTTTAGTGCTGTGGAGTCAGTGGATAGAGGGCTACAGATGTCTAAGAGTGTAAGTCAGAATTTGAGGACAAGGCCAGAAAATACCACTCTTTTAAATTTAGGCAAATCAAAAGCAA
Source organism: Potorous gilbertii (assembly GCA_028658325.1). NCBI lineage: Eukaryota > Metazoa > Chordata > Mammalia > Diprotodontia > Potoroidae > Potorous > Potorous gilbertii. Next base: position 3,091 of record JAQQSK010011304.1, on the reverse strand, counting down.
TGCAGAAATGATGAGATTACCCACTTGCATAAGAGTGAATTCTCTCCAAAGAAGGTTTACAAATGTGTTGCTGATAAGCCTAAATGAGATCAAATTTCATCACTCAAATGTCATTAATATGAGTTATCTAGTTAATTATAACCTGCCAATCTTGTGTTATCATAGCAGAAAGGTTATGGCCTGTCTAGTCTCAAATGAAAATGTTATCCAAGTACCTTGGGTGGTAGTGGTATTATCTTGGGGGAAAGATGTTTTGAAGGGTGCTAGAAAGAAATATCACCACAGTTTGGAAGAGGAATTTTTTAATAGATGATAAATTATTGGAAATGTCTTTTATAACCATATAGTTTACTTTATTCTAATTTCCTTTATTCTAATCATTCTAATAATTCTAATGACCCTAATTCTAATTCCTTGTTCATTAAATAGTCTTGTGATCTTAATTTGGTCTTCTGGGATAGGACAAGGAGGGTGGAGTCAGGGAGAGGTAAAGAAGTAGAATGAAGGCAAGAACTAATTTGGTATGAGAATTGAGAGAACCGTTTGGATTCCATCTCATGAACACTGACTCTATCTTGTGCTATCACACAATTTTGTATTTCTGTGAATCCTTCATGGGAAAATAAATTTATAAAATTTATTTATAAAATAAATTTAAAATTTATAAATTTAAATTTATAAAATAAATAAAGCCATTAATTATTTCATAAAATACAGATGGATTCAATTAGTAAACATCTCCCAGTTCTGGGAAAGGAAAGACTTTGTTTCAAGCCTATTTACCATCTCCCAACTTGACCAAAACCCACTCTTCAACACTTCCCCCCACTTGGAAAATCCTTCACTTTCCTCCAGTTAGAAATCAGATTATTTAATATTGTATCCTCATTTATATCCCATTAATTATTTTCTTCTAATTCATAAAAATATGTTTCTGCCTGTATTCGGGGTCTAGTGCCACACGGAGGAGTTCTAGTCCTGATTTTTTATACAATTGGCATGTATTGTTGAATAATGTGCTTAATAATAACCAATATGATCAGAAGCCTCAACCTTCGTTTCCCCAGTTATTTCAGATTTTACTAGTAACACTAACCTCCAGCAATTTCCTCTGCAGATGATCTAAACCTATTATCCTGCCAAATACATCTTCCATTGTAAATCAATGAAGTAAAGTTCTGGTATATCAGTCAGTCTTTCATGAGTTTGCTTAGCCTGTCTGAAATAATCCTTCAGATCTGGATCACCCTGCCCCACCTTCCCATGCTTGAGCCAGAGAAGTCAGTGGATGTGAACTTAAAATTGAAGCTCAAATCTTGCATTCTTTGTTTGCAGTCTTTCTTACCTGAAAGTGATGGATGTCACAACAAAGTGTATAGCTTCTTTAAGCCTGCTGTTGGGGAAAAAAAATAAAGTTAAAATTAATCATTGAATACCCTTTCAAAATTTTATTACATATTTCCACTAATTTGCATTGAAAGTTTACTGAAAAGAGAATACCATTTTGAGTTGTCCTATGAAAGGGGAAAGGTAACTTAAGGAAAATTCTGTTAATGATTTGCAATGAAACATTTATTACCTAAGGCCCACAGGATCTTCTGTGTATTAGTCACACTCATACACACACACACACACACACACACACACACACACACACACACACACACACAATATGATCTTTTTGCTATGAGGAATTCATGCCAGTAATAGAGATCTTTTCCTCTTTTCTTTGCCTTAGTAGATAGTCTTTGTGAGTTGCTGTAGATGAAAAAACCCTTATCACCTCTTGGCCCAAATGTCTGGTGACAGCCTCTTTTAGGAAAATCCTTGGACATATGATCTTCTGGGACCTGTCAAAACTTTCTCTCCTTTGACAGTGTCTTAAAAGATCTTTCGAGGGTGGAGTCAAGATGGCAAAGTAAAAGCTGAGACTTGCTAAAGCTCTACCCCCAAGCTCAGTCAAATAACCGTAATAAATGACCCTAAACAAATTCTGAAGCTACAGAACCCCCAGAATGAGGGAGCAAAGCAAATCTCCAACCCAAGACAGCCAGAAAAGTCAATGAGAAGTGTGTTTCACACTGTGCTGGGAGCAGAGGGCAGTCCAGCATGGGCTGCACCAGCAGGACCTGAGCAGACCTTGATGGGGGTGGGGGGACTGAATCTCTGGCACCTGTGGCACTTTCCAGACTTCAATACTCCAAAACTCCAAGGACAAATTAGAAGGCGAGTGGAAAAAACCTATCAGACTTGTGTGAGAGAGTAGAGTGGTCCAGTCCCAGCCCCAGTCCCAGGGTAGCAGAGGAGATGGAGGTTTGGGCAGCAGCAGGGACAGAGGCAGTGGCTGTTTCTGGAGCTCTAGGCCAATAGATTGTGGGGCAATCAAGTGGCTGACAGTATACCCCCTCACCCCTACCGGAAGCAGAGTACTATCTTGACAAAAAGTTCAAGTCAAGTAAATGGCTGGAGAAATGAGCAAAAACTGGAAAAAAAAATCAGACTACAGAATCTTACTTTGATGACAAGGAAGACGAAAATGTACAAAGAGAAGAAAACAAAGTCAAAGCTCCTATATCCAAAGCCTCCAAGAAAAATATGAATTGGTTTCAGGTTGGGGAAGAGCTCAAAAAGAATTTTGAAAATCAAGTAAGAGAAATAGAGGAAAAATTGGGAAGAGAAATGAGAGTGATGCAAGAAAATCATGAAAAATGGATCAAGTGCATGGACCAAATGACAAAAGAGATTCAAAAAGTCAAAGAGAAGAATGCCCTAAAAAGCAGAATTGACCAAATGGAAAAGAAGGTCCAAAAGCTCAATGAAGAAAATAATTTCTTTTCTATTTATTTATTTTTTTTAAATAAATTTATTTATTTAACTTTTTACATTCGTTTTCACAAAATTTTGGGTTCCAAATTTTCACCCCATTTGTCCCCTCCCCCCACCCCAGTACACTGAGCATTCTAATTTCCTCTATCACCAATCTGCCCTCTCTTCTATCATCCCTGCCTTCTCTTGTCCTCATCTTCTCTTTTGTCCTGTAGGGCCAGATAACTTTCTATTCCCCATTACCTGTATTTCTTATTTCCTAGTA
>JAQQSK010011303.1:0-12329 GCA_028658325.1 Potorous gilbertii | reverse complement strand
AATTAGATATAGAAATTTTTTTTACCCTTCAGGATGGTGGGAGTGGGTGGGTAGGTGATAGAAAAGGGAAGATAATAGAAGAGACAGCAAATTGGGAAGAGGACAATCTGAAACACTATTGTGGGAAGACAGGTCAAAGGAGAGAATGGAATAAGTGGAGGGCAGAATAGGGAAATGTGGTTAGTGTTTCCTAACATAACTGTTATGGAAGTGTTTTCCATGGTTATATATATATATAGATATATAGATAGATAGATAGATATAGATATAGATATATACACATACATATTAGCTATATTGAATTTCTTGCTTTCTCAATGAGGGTGTGTGGGGAGGGAGGAATATAGAGAATATGGAACTCAAAGCTTTAATAATGAATGTTAAAAAATTGCTTTTGTTTGTAACTGGGAAATAAGATGTATAGGCAGTGGGGTAGAGAAGTCTGTTTTGTCCGACAGGAAAATAGAGGAGAAGAAGATGGAAGAAAGGGGAATAATAGAAAGGAGGGCAGACTGGAGGAAGGATGGTATGGGGTAAATACGGTCCTGGGGTGGGGATGGAGAGAGATGGGGAGAAAATTTTGAATTCAAATTCTTGTGGAAGTGAATGCTGAAAACTGAAAAATAAAAAAATTATATAATTAAAAAAAGAAATATACTTAGTTCTGGATCTCTAACTTACACTGATTAGACTTTCCCTTGCATCATATTTATCTGCATTTATTTCATATGCCCCTATAAAGTATAACTTCCTTGAGGAGACGGGAATTATATTTACGGCTCCTAGAAGGATACTTTATATATAATTTGCTAAATGATTCTTGAATTAAACTGAATGAACATTTTAAGAATATTGTGGTACAATGAAAAAAACTGACTTTGGAGTCAGAGGACTTGGGTTCACATTCTCCCTTTGGCACTACCTCTGTGAAGTTAAGCACATCACTTTCACTTTCTGGTCCTCAGTTTCTTCCTTTGACAAATTAAAGAATAGAATTAAATGGTCTTTTACTTAATTTTTAGTTTTAATCCACAACATAATGATTTTATGTTTCAGAAATGGAGAGAGATAAGAATATATATCTAGACAGAGGCAGCATCTAGATTCAACAGTTTCTATAACACAAGTCTTTCTCTTTTTCAGGCAGCACATACTGTTTAAATCAGCTTGTCTAAATACTGGTCATTCAAAACATAATCAGTAGTACAGTGCACCTATTTGCACGTTTAAAATAAAAAAAAAACTATTTTATGATAGACATGAAGTACTTGAGCTTTGATATATTAATTGAAAATGTATCAAAGATATATTGAAAAGCATGACTGTTGTCACCCACCATGCCTAAAAACCAAGTAAACTCAGTACAATCCTAGATTTGCATTCTTAGAAGTACACTGGCCAGATCATAGGAAGAGATTAGTCTTGTCTCACTGTATATACACATGACTGGGACAGAGTGTTGAATTCTGGATGTCACGGTTAAGAAGGGACACTGACAAGTCAGAGCATATATAAAAGATGTGCAGGGTTAGAAAGAATTGGGACCACAGCATCTGAAGAACTGTTGAATTAAATCGAATTGAATTAAATTCTTCAGTGCAGACAAATGTTTTATAATTTCAGTAAGGCCAAAAGGAAAAGAATGCATTCAGTGTTAAACAGGTACTTTTTGTGAAAATGGTAATGCATCTTGTTCATTTACCTTTCCAGCTATACTTGTATAGAGACTGTGTCATTGTCTAAAACAGCATCTTAAATATAAAGAATGGCAGTATATAGTCCTAAATCAGATGAGAGGTATTCAGAAACAAGTATAGCTCATAGAAGCATTCTTTACAATCCTACAATTTTCCTGTTTTAGTGGATAAATTTTTTTTTCCTGAAGAGGATATTTCAGATCATGAGACATGAATAGGGTGACATTATTTTTTCAGTTTCCTGTCCTCTTTCAATGCTCACTCAAATAGTCATAGAGTCACACATGAGGGCCAGTTTCGTGATGACTGGCTCAATAAGAGGCAGGAATTCAATTACATCTTGAATGCTTCAATAGATAGAAAGGAGATGTGCAAGGGAAGAATGATTCAAAATTAATCTGTTAAAAAGAGATTGTCTTTGTTTCACTACTCTTTTGATCTCCTTTAACTACTTAAGGTTTCATAAGGAGGGAAAAAAACTGAGATACTTTTGGAAAATGTTTTTTTCTTAACAAGCCAATTATACTATTTTTTTAAAATTAAATAATCAACACTCATGACTTATGGAAGTGCCTGCTTCAATACAAGTCAAAGCCTTTGGAGCCACATCATGTTTTACTTATGTATTTATTTTTATTCTACAATTAAATATAAATTGCTGCCGCTTGCCAATGTGTTCACATTAAAAGTTCATCTACAAAGATTGCGTGCCGTCATCCCTTTGCTTAGATAAATCTTTAAGTGAAACTCTTTTGCATTTCTTGGAAAAGGCCAAGTGAGGCTACAGATTATAAAAAAAATAATAAATCAATTGCAAAGTATACCTTAAGCAGAGTCGTAAGTGTATGTTGATACTTTCTGATTATAAAGCTATCAAATAAAAAAATTTATGGTGATTTAAAATTATAAATACATCAAATCAAGAATGAGCCAAAATGATGAAATGAAAAATTTTAAAGATGATTACATGGAGGAAGAAAAGGGTAGAGTAACTTTGCCAAAAAGAATAAAAAGAATTTATAAATATATTTTAATCAAGTCCCTAAGATGTTAAGTATATGTGATAGAGTGGATAGTGGATAGAATGCTAGACTTAAAATCATCCGGGCCTCAATTTGAATGCTACTTCTAAAACTTACTAGTTGTGTGTACCTGGAACAGTCACTTAACCATTCTGGGCCTCAGTTTTTTCATCTGTAAAAGAAGATTAATAATAATAGCTACATAAGAAAATAGTGCTGTTCAAACAAAATTATCTATGCAAAATGTCTTGCAAATATTAAAGCACTAAATAAGTTTTAAGTATTAGTATTATTATTTTTAGATTCCCCCACCAAAAAAAAACAGTAATAGATTCTGACAACTATTCAAAGTATAATAAATAAAGAGTAGGAGCTTTATCAGTCGGACTGGGGTAAAGAAAAACTTAGAGCATTACGTGGAGGTGAAACTTTTACTTTTTTTGGTTTTCGCAAATATTACTACTAGCCTACTACCACTACTACCACCACCACCACCATTACGGCTACCATACTACTACAACTTTAAAGAGACAAATAGGCAATGCAGTTGTATTTGATGATAGCTCACAAACATAAAAGCTAATTAGAATTACATATGTACGTATACACATATATTGCAACAAATTATGTAAATATGAGTTTAAAACTTTGACATTTTAAGTATCTATGATTTTGCTGATGTTAATGCTTCCTCCATTACTACAGATCAGAATCAATGTATGTCTTGATAGTCTTCTAGAGTTTCTACGTCTGAATATTTTATAACCTTGCTATCATCTTGGATAAGCCTATCCCAATTTAGGTAGGCCAATACTTAACATGACAGATTTGTAATCTTTTGTCTTATATGTTTTCATAATCCTTCAATCTTGCAAGGACCTGTTAGAAACTACACCCTTGATACCTTCTTCGAGAACGCAGGGGTAAATTCGTGCCATAGTGAGACTTCAGAGTTGGACTTGGAGCATCAACTGTCTTATTATTCAATTGGGAAAAATAAATGGTCCTAAATTCATGAAAATATTGTAAAAAATGGATAAAGCAAGAATGTCATGTTCATATTTCTTCATATATATTACAGGTAATTAAAATGTTTATTTTAATACTATAGCATGTATAAATAAGTTATATTTTGTAGCATATATTATAAATTAAGATATTGTTTTGTAATGATTAGAGAGCTGGTCCCAGAATCAGGATGACGTAGATTCAAGACTACTCTTTGATATATAATTGCTACATGATCATGAACAAGTCTCTTTACTCCCAGCACCTCAAGAAACTCTCTTAACCTCTAAAAGTACAGGGCAGTTTTGGATGTACATCAGTGTAGAGGAGTTTCCAAGTAGATAAAATTATGGATCTCGATCAAAAATTTGGAAAAGGTTAAAAAAATTTAAGATACCAAATTAGTCCTTCACCAAAGTCTTACTCAAAACTATTACCCATATCATAGGGATGTTATGAAGATCAAATGAGACATTATGTAAATACACATTCATTACTTTTGTTGAATGGTACAGGTTTTACTACAGAAATAATTTCTTTACTATACTAGTTTAGCATAAACTCTGATAGGTCAGTAAAAACTGGAAAAGTTCTGAATATGGACCTGATAAACTTTGGGCCATGTGACTGTTTTCAAAAGACCAATTTAGCTGAATCCACAAAAGCTTATGACCACAGAAGTGGCTGCAATGTGATGATTTTACTTAGTCTTGATGAATCATGTCTCCAAAGTCATAAAGAAGTTGAAATCTGCTTCAGTGGAAGCTTTGCCACGTAGAGTAGCTGTTCCTAGAAGTAAACCAATCAATGAAAAGTCAGTTAACCACAGAGTTATGCTCAACAACACCACTTCCCTTACTTCGAGTACATTACATGTACTTGTGTACTTTTTTCTAGGTGTTCTAAGAAAACTTAGAATACATTTTGTTGTAAATGACTAAAATTAATAAAAATAAAAGTAATAGAAAGTAGAATTGGTAATAATTTTAAAGAATTATAATATTCACATTATATTTGGATAATTCAATCCATTAAAATATCTAACTAAGCAATTTGTTGCTCTATGACCTTTGTGAATTTTTCATCAGATTTCACTTTCTAGATGGGATTTGCAAACGTAAAGCTCAGATTTGAGTCCCCAGCTTTATTATGGCTCAGCTATGTAACTTTCAAAGAAACACAGAATTTGGGAGCGGGAAGAGATTTCAGATGTTCCTTATACTTGAATAGAATCCCTTCCTTATCGTAACTGACAAGCACCTAACCCAAATATGTTTTCCAAAGAGAATGAATCTGCTACCTTCTGAAGGGTAACTCATTCCACTTCTGATGTCTGGATTTACTAGAGTATTTTTATTTGCATTGTTTTTACATTTGCCTCTTTACATTTATTGTTCCTAGTTTTATCTCAAAGGATTGTTATGTGAATGAAAGGTGATAATGTATGTTAAAGTTAAAAAAAAACTTTTAAATAAATTTAAGGTTTTTGTTCAATACTTCAAAAGATTCATGATTTCATTTCATATTTGTACTCTCTTCTTTGACATATCAGAGCCTTTTCAGTTGAGTGTCCATGGAATTACTGTAGCCAAAATGTCTTCATGTGATCAATCTTATAAGAGTGATCATCTGTGAGCTTAAGTAGGGTGGCCTTAAGAAGTCATCTGTCAAAGCTTTCACGGATGGTGAAGCATACTAGAGATTCATTTCTATTGTTAAAGTCTTTAAAAACCAGTCACTTCCATAATGGAGCAGAGGTATAATAGTAATAGGATTGTTTTGTTACTGTCATTATCGTTACTTGCCGCCATTACGGTTCCCAAACTGATATGCCAGAAAAATACAAGCTTCAGGAGATCAGAACCAGGATAGACATTAATTGCAACTGCAAGAACACATCTTGATTCTAAATCTGAATACCAGCTTAGCTAAATTTTAAAAAAATGTCAGAAATTTGATACATTTTTAGGGTTTTGACAAAAAAAGAAACATAAGGCAAGGACTGTGATTTCATTGGTATATGGAATTTCCAACTGAGGAAACTTTGAGATCACTTCTCTATCCATTATGGCAAACTGTTTCAAAGCCAAGATCTAAGTTCAAGCCTCACTTCTGACACATGGGCTGTGTGAGCCTGGACTAGTCACTAAAACTTTTAATTGCAGAGAAGGTGCTGTCCTGCATCAGCAGAATTTCTCACCAAGCAATTCCTTATACCACTGAAATCACAGGCCTCAGACACTATACTATTTATTTAGACACAGAAACTGACAAAAATAATCTAAGTTCAAAGGAGGTTGTGGTATAGAGCTGATGCAATAATATACAGAATAAATACAAAATAATATTATTATTTCCCTCAGTAATGAAATTTAGAGATAAAAATGTAAAATGTAATGACCTTTCTCCATTTTCATCTTTCTTGATCTTTCTGAAACCTTTGACTCTGACAGTCTTTTCCTTCTTGATGTACTCTTCTGTAAAGGTTCTTATGCCATTATTCTCCTTTGGTTCATTTTCTATTTATTCATCCAGGATATACCTCCTAAATATGACTGTTGTGATTGAAATGAAGGCAAACTGAAGCACAAAGTCCCAAGCATGCATATCAGTAAAGCTAGCAATTGTCAATAAAATGAATCATCTCCACAATAAATTGAAAGACTTCAAAGTAGGTTCTTTTTTGTGTAGTCGTTTTTCAATTGTATCCAACTCTTTATCATCCCATTTGGCATTTTCTTGGCAAAGGTACTTGTGTGGTTTGCCATTTCTTTCTCCAACTCACTTTACAGATAAGAAAATTGAGGCAAACAGGGTTAAGTGAATTTCCCAGGGTCACATAGTTACTAAATGTCTGAAGCCAGATTTGAACTTAGCTTTTCCTAATTCTAGGCTCAGCACTTTATCCATTGGACCATTAAGCTGCCTTGGCAGGAATTGCTCACCTTCATTTAGTTTGGGGGGATACAAGAGCATAATGAAAAGGAGGCACAAAACAGTATGTTTGATTATAGTATCTGAAGAATCATAACTGCTGGGTAAATAGAAATCTGGAATGCAGAGCTAACAAAAGCCCCTCCTTCCATCTTGTTGCTTTGGAAAGTTCATTGCGGGTATCTACCTCTATAGCTAGTTAGTGTCACAGTGATAACAGAGCAGATTTTCTTGAAGGAAAGCCAATTTTGGAGAGATGAGAGGCCAGAATCTCAAGTATCCAGTTGCACCTTTCAAGGATAACAGATTTCTTCTGATTGTACAAGGGCAGCTAGTGATACAGAGATAATAGAATTTTTTTCAGTTAATTTGTAGGGAAATGGAACTCATGTTTCGACTTGTAATTTTCAGAAGTTAATTCAGAGATAAAGAAATAAGCTCCAGGCAAGTAACAAAACAGAATCAATTACAAAATGGAATCCAATATAAAATCAATATTTGATTTTTTTCAGGTTACCCCAAAAGGCTTTGTCCTGGATCCTCTTACCTTCTCTCTTTTTACCATCAGTTCATATGGATTTAGTTGCCATTTCTATGCTTATGACTCTCAAATCTAGATAGTCGAGAAAACCTCTCTACTGACCTTATATTCTTATATCTCTAACTGCCCTTTAGATATCTTGAACTGGATGACCTATAGATATCTTAAACTTAACATGTTTACATTTGAACTCATTATATTTCTCTAGGGCCTCCCCATTCCCACTTTTGCATTACTGTTAAAAGAACCATCATCTTCCAGTTGGCTTCCTTTATATTCCAACTAAAATTCCACCTCCTCCAGGAAAGCCATAACCCACTACTCTTAATTTTAATGTGTTTCCCCTGTTAATTATTTCCTATTTATCTTACATTGGGGCTTTCCTCTTTTTAAAAATTTTTTTTTGACTCAAACACCAGAACACAAATACAGAATACAGAAAAGAAACAAAAATATATCATAAACCTAAATACTGGAACTTAAATACAAAGTAAGAAAGAAAAGAAACATGTCATGTACATAGCAGAACATGAAAGAAGATTCAAAATACGTAACAAATTTTCATTTCAAGAAAACCTGTATGATAAATAACACACTTTGTGTTGCAAGCTGTCCATCTTTTCTTTGTTTCCTTGTAAGTTTACTTTTGTTCTCTATTATACACTTTTTACTTTATTCTTCCTACAGCAGGCTACGGTTAAGTTTGCATATGTTTCTCTATAGCTATAGATAAATAAATAGACATATATATATATATATATATATATATATATATATATATATTTATATACATATATAGACATACTTTCCAAACAAATTCTCTTCCTGATTTTTATTTTTATGTTTGTATATACCTCTTGTTTCCTATCTCTCCTGCCTCCAGTATTTTACTTCTACTCACTACGTTGCCCTCTTTTTTGCTTACCTCATCCAAGGATCCTTCCTCTATCCCCCCATTCCCATAAATCTATATTCCCTTCTAAAGACCCTTTTATTGTTCTATTCCCTCTCCTTATGCCTTACCTTTATTTCTTTCAAATTTGGAAGACTGTTTTAATCTTCTAAATATATGTATGTTTTTCCCTCTTAAACCCATTCCCAATGAAAGTAGGTTACCACAACTACCAACCCTCCCCCTTCATCTAATTCCTCTGTACTGATTCTTCCTCTTGCACCTCATTTGTATAAAATAGTCTTTTTTAGCTGTTTTTAACTGGTTTTATTTTTAAAATTTATATCATACTCATATTTTCCCCATTCTCTTTTAGGAGCTACCCAACTATTAATAAGTATCTTAGATACATATTTTCCATTTTATGTATATAAAAAGCAAATGGTCTGTTCGTATTGAATCCCTTATTATTGGTCTTTGGTATGTATCTTATTTTTCTCATGGCACTTGTTTGTCAAATGTTCTATTAAGTTCAGTTTTTTTTTCAAATTTTGTAAGTCTCAGAGTTGATCAAATGTCTTTTTTTTTTTCATTCAGGATTATGCTTAACTTTGCTGCTTATGATATTTTCAGATAGAGGCCCAGTTCTTCTGCTCTTAGACCTGTTGTCCTTTAATGTCTCTGCAACTAAGTCTTGTGTGGTTCTATTTGCAGCACCACCATGTTTAAATTGCTTTATTTTTGTTGCTTTTAATATTTTATTCTTGAGCTGGAGCTTTTGGAATTTGGCTATGATGTTCCTATGAATTTTCCTTATAGTGTCTCTTTGAAGTGGTGATCAGTGGATTTTTTCTACTTCTACTTTTCTCTCTTTGTTCTAATGCTTCAGGACAATTTCCTTTCTTGTATTATTGTATCAAGATTCTTTTTTTGATCATAACTCTCAATTAGTCTGATTATTTTTGTTTTCTCTTCTTTATCTATTCTCCAAATCTGTTGTCTTATAAGACATTTCACACTCTCTTCTATATTTTCATTATTCATGTTTTGTTTAATTATTTCTTTATCTCTTAGAATTTTGCTGACTTAACCCTGTCCAATTCTAACTTTCAAGGTGTGATTTTCTCCCTTAAGATTCTAGTTTTCTTTAACTGTTTGACTTTCATTTCAAAATCTTGTTTTTCTTGGATTATCCTTTTTTGCTTGTTTTTGCCCCATCTCTGTCATTTGATTTTTAAAAGTCTTTTTAAAAATCTTCTGTGAATTCTTTTTGGACAGGTGACCATTTGATGTTACTCTTTGGGGGTTTCTTTACCTCAATATCCTCCTCTGAAGATGAACCCTGCTCTTTTCTACTCTCATAGTAGTTTTCTATAGTTGGATTACTTTTCCTTTGCTGGTGCATTTTTAGTGGTAATAACTTAACTTTTGTAAACACCTCTAGTTTTGAAGTATGAGGAATGGTGCCTCTTGACAGAGATTTTCAGTTTTCCCCTCTAGCTTCTAACCAAAGCCAAACTTCTAACCTCCTGTAAGTGCCAGGGGCTTTGTGCTCCACTGCTCTTGCACTCACCAGGTATGTGCTGGTTTTTTATCACCCCAGTTGCTCTTCTGCAGCACAGTTGGGTCTGCCATTCTTTGTCAGCAAAGGTTCCCACACTCTTCCAGAGCTCAGATGCCCAGCTCTCCCCCACTATCCTGGGGGTAAAAATTCCTGTGGTTGGGGTTGAGGCTGCCTCTCAAATCAACCAACCTCAAGGCTTGTCCCTTGTTCTTTAAGGGCTTGCTGCTGGTAGTTAAAGTAGGCCCTAGTCTGCGGGTGTTTACTCTTTATAGGGACCAAACCTCTTCCTGGGATTTTTCTTCTGATCTCAAATTATTCCAAGAAGATCTCTGTTATGCTCCTATTCTTATTTATTTTTACTGGCACTTTGTTGCCCTAAGGTGCTATTTTATCTCTTTTGTGGTGGGAAATTTTGAGAGCTTGGAATTTTCTGGCCTACTCCACCATATTCCCAGAATCTTCTCTGATTTTTTTTAAAGACTATACTCATTTTCATGTTGTCTTCCTCATTAACTTGTAAGCTTCTTGAGGTGAGGGACTGTCTTTCGTCTCTTTCTCTATACTTAGATTTTATCGTAGTGTCTACCACATAACAGACACTTAATAAATGCTTATTTATTGATTGATCACATTTGACTCTCTTCTCTCTCTCATCCTCACTGATTCTGTTGCCACAATTTGTAGGTTTTGGTCTTTTCTTTTAACATCCCATACTCCACTTTCTTTCTTTTGATATTGTCATAACCTTAGGACAAGACCTCCTTACCTACTTCATGAAATATTGCAATAACCTGCTGGGTGGTCTGCCTGCCACATGTCTCTCCAAATTCAAATACATCCTCCATTCAGATGTCAAAATGATCTTCATAAAGCACAAACTTAATCATGTCACCCCCTACATAATGGATCTTATCTCCCATCAAAATCCTTTCTTGATTCCTCTTAATATTAATCTTTCTTCTCTGAACTATTTCAAATTTATTCTCTGTATAGGTTGTGTGTATTTGTTTGTGTATTGTCTCTCCCATTAAAATGTAAGCTCCATTAGATTGGGGACTGCCTTTTACTTTTTTTCTATGTCTCAAGAATTTATCACAGTGCCTAGAACATAGTACTGCTTAATTAATTTTTACTAATAGGCTGAATGACTAATTGTAATCACTATTTCTTAAAATTATTAGAGGAATACCATTGAAAACACTGTGATACCATGAATAGTATACTAGATTTTGAGTTAGGAGACCTAGGTGTGCAGCCCACAAGTCATTTAATCTCTTTTGGCTTCAATTTCTTCATATTGTAAAATAAGGGAGTTGGAATAGTGATCTTCTAAGGATTCTTCTCGCTTTAAATATATGATCTGATAAGCACATTATTATCATTTTTTCCTGCATTTGATTTCTGACTATTTACTGACTATAACTTATTGATAAGGGGTGAAAAATCCACCAGGGAAAAGCAATCATAAAAAGCAGCACTTTTTAGAGTCTGAGTATTTCAGTTGATGTGTCTTCAGGGTCAAACATTTTATTCAGATCCTATCTAGGTCATGCAGTTGGAAATATGTTTCTTGTTTTTAAGTAAATGGATATTAAATTTTTGTCATAATATTTGTCATTTATGAATAGAAAAAATATTCTAAGAATGAGACAGTTGCTTTATGCCTTATATAACTGAGAACAATATCTGATCCACATCTGCCATCCTCATTAGCAGGGACTGAGTCACAACTAAGAACATATAGGTGCAGTGTTTATGGTAAGAAGTTTCATTCTAAAGTTGGAAATTGACGTTAGTGTTAGAATCAGAGATGGTTCAATGGTAGGGTTAATGTTGATTAAAAAGGTGCACTAAACAAAGTAAGAAAAAAGAAAGAAAAGAAAGTAAAAAAGAAAAACACACAAAGAAAGACAAGAAATACTCTTCCTTCCATACAACTTGCCAATACTAAAAGTTCCACTATTAAAAACCATTGTTTTATCACTTTAATCTCCATTAAAAAGAAACTTTTCTTGGTATGAGTAATTTTCTTTGTTCATTTCAATTTACTATGAATTAATTACAATTTTTCTTTTTCACATTATAACCTAAATAACATAATTCACATAGCACTTATTAAAGTGCTATTTAAATGTTAAGTATTACGTTCTTCTCCCTGAAAGTAGGTTTTGATAAAAGATGAGGGTAGAAGTCACTGAATATTACAGGGAAGAAGACTGCTACTGTGAGGGATAAGGTTGAAAGGCTTAATAAATTTGGTTGAAGTTCCTGAAGGACTTCTTTTTCTATAGAGTTTGATTAATTAAAATTTTAAAAAATAGATCTAGGGGGCGGAGCCAAGATGGTGGAGTAGAAAGACTCACCTATGCTAGGTCCGAACCCACAGCCCATAGATTTCCTGTAAAAAGAACTCCTGACAAATTCTGGAACAGTGGAAGCCACGCAGCAACACAGTGAAGGAGATTTCTGCTGCAGAGAGCCCTAAAAACCGACCCCAAAGGTACCTCAGATGGGAGCCGAGTCCTGTCCTGCCGAGCGCTCCCCTCCTCTGCCCCGGCCACGCGGCACTGAGAGGAGCGAGCAGACCCCAGCAGGCTTCAGGGACCTGATTCTCCCGCGGCTGCGAAGGTCCCTCCACCCACAGACGCACAGGTCAGTGAGAGAGACGGGC
>JAQQSK010011302.1:0-12329 GCA_028658325.1 Potorous gilbertii | reverse complement strand
GCAGATTGGGGATATGGGTAATTAGAATGTCCAGTGTATTGGGGAGGGGGGAGGGGACAAATGAGGAGAAACTTTTGGAACCCAAAATCTTGTGAAAATCAATGTAAAAAGTTAAATAAATTTATTTAAAGAAAAAAAAAAGAAAAGGCCATGATGTGGAAGATGGATTAGACTCATATTGCCTACCTCTAACAATGAAATGAATACACAATTAAGTTACCCTTATACCTGGGAGTCAAGGGAGCCACCGGCCTTGATAAGATTGGTAATACTGACATATATATCAGTCTGTATGGTAGCCAACAAATCAACAATAATAATAGTTTATAGTAAAATAGCACCTTGCTCTTCACAAAGTACTTTCCTAACAATTTGTTAAGGTAAATGATAGTATTGTCACTATTTTTTTACTGATGTGAAAATTGAATCTCCATTGATAAATGCTTCACCTAAGGTCACAAAACAGCAGTAGGCTATCTCACAAACTGAAGAAGACTCCAAATATTTTCTCCTCCTAAAAGATTTCTTGATTTCTCATGTCCTCTCATTCATGCTTTGTCTCCCCTTCTCTTACCCTTTCTTCCAAATCCTACTCAAAAAGTTTGTGTTTCACGATTGACAAGCATTCCTTCTTGACAACCTCATTGCCATTGAAGGATAATAAATCTCAATCACTTTCCTTGTGGTTCTAAAGATATCCCATTATCTAGACATTGGCTTCCATCATCAAACATACAGAAGAACATAAAACTAAAAATTGTTTCCAAGATTTGTTTGGAAATTTTTCTTTGCACTTTCTTTACAAAAAAAAAATCTGCTTTCATTATATAGTTTGTTTGGGGTCTAAAGAAGGTAGAAATGGCCAAGAGGCAGACTTTGTGATTTGACCTCCAGAAGAAAATTATACTGATATATGGATATAGATAAACACACACACAAACATATATATATATATATATATATATATATATATATATATATATATATATGTGTGTGTATATATATATATATATATATACACACACATACATATATATATATATGTATATATTTATATCTGTGATATGTAAATGTTCAAAGTAAAAGAGGTTGACGACCAATAAGGTCAATGTTAACTATAGTCAAATCATATCCAAGTTAAGTGTTCAGTTGTCAAAACCACATTTTACAAGGAACTCTGGAAAGTCAGAACATCCCCAGCAGAGAAAATCCAGGGTAGTGATGTCATTTCCTAATAAAGATGAGTGGAAGAATTTTATGTTTACCTTGGGAAGGAGAAGGCATAACAGCTATCAATTGCACAAAAGGTTACCCTGAGGGAAAAGGAGTAGGATTGTCTCTATTTGGCTATAGAAAGAAGTATTGGAATAAATGAATAGATGTTAGATAAGAAGGTTCCAGCTCAATATGAGGAAAATCTTCCCAATTATTAGAATGGTCTCATAATTGAATAAGCAACTTCTGGGGGGAGATAGGGAAATGCCACCATTACTAGAGATCATTAACAAAAACTGAATGAGCATTTCTTGGTGATATGGCAGAGCAGGGAAATAAAATATTGTTGGAGGGGGAGTGGGGAAGATCAGAAACAAAAAAAGAAAGGTTATTAGCTGAATGTAAAACAAAAGGAATAAAGATGTGAAAGGTATATGATGGAATTTAAATTCATCTCTTACCTATCGGTTTAGTCAAAAGACAGGAGAAAGCACCACTGAGGTTGAAAAAAGCTGAAAAACATTAAATTCTTTCCCCCTTGTACTTGTTTCTAAAGAAAAAATAACTATTTATTTATCCTCTACTAAAAATGAAACCACTTAGCTTGTTCAAAATCTAGTGACTTATCATTGCTGGTGAAATCTTTAATAGCCAGCCCCTAATTGTGTTCCACTGGTAATTTTGTCTTGAAATCACACTGGTTTTACCTCTGGGAGAATACATGGAAGGGTTGCTTGGCAAGGAAACAGGAGGGAAGAGAAATTGTGCAGAGAAGTTATTCTTATGCTTTAGGGAAAATAATATCCTTCTTGATGTGAAATAATGACCTTCAGGGAGGAGTCCGTTCAGAGTTACTGAGATAAGGAAGAGAGAGTTTTTCTACAGATTGGTCTTGATATTTACTCCTTTGGGAGAGAAAGAGAAAGGTAAAAATAAAGTTTTATCAGAATTATCATATGACCTTAATTAAGGAGAGTAGGCAGTGAAAGGAGTAAGATAACAGTGACTTTCATGGCACCAGTCTCTTCTGCCACTCTAACACAGCTTATGTATGAATGGAATGCTAGGATCAGTGGACTGGGGTGATCCAATATACTGTTCTTTCAAAACTGATTGTGAAACAGATAGGTGAGGACTTAGTGTGGCAAAGTAATGTAGATTCAGGCTTTTGTATATACCTTGATAGGTTTTTCCATCTATCTGTAGATTTTCTCTGTTATGTGTATTCCCCAAAAAAAGTTATGTGGGCTAGGCTGCGCTGGAAGTTGCACTGGGTCTTTGACACACAGCAAACCAAAGGATTGAGGTGTGATTTTTCTGTTCCTACAAATCTGAAGTAAACGAATCTATAAAATCTTTGCATGTTTTTTTTTAAAAACCAGAATAGGCCCATGCTAACTCAAGACAGTCAGATAGTTAAGTTCTGGATTGAAAGGAGACTCTCATGAACTATCTAACAGTTCACATAATTGAGTTTACTTGGCCATAGCCAGTGACCTGCACAGCCCTCCCTCACTCAAAAGAAAGTCAAGTGCAAGTCATGTCATCATTTCTCTGACGGCATGGTCTTCTTCAGCAACAAAGAATGAACATAATCCTGTGAATAGATGCAGCTGGCTGAATGGTAACCCAACTAGTTGAATAACTCAACTCATCCTCTCCAGTCTGCCTGTATGGCCAAAAGCTGCCCAGTTGATTTGAGTTTTACTAGCACCTTTTCCTCCCCTCCTCTCCCCTCCCCTCTCCTCACCTCTCCTTCTCTACCCCCTCCCCTCCCCTTCCTTCCCCTCTCCTCCCTTCCCTACCATTCCCACCCTGTCCTAAAACCTTAAACCTACCACTCTCTGAAAGTGGGACTCCAATGGGCTCCTGCCTAAGGGCTCCTCTGGACCCTCCTAGTTTTAGAGTGATTATCAATAGTAACTGTTGCTGGTTCCCACCCAGCCTGATATCTTTCTTTTCTTGACCTCATTAAAGGGGCTATGCCTTGACTACTTCTTAAACAGGCCTATTCAATGAATGGACCTTACCTCACCCTAAGGGAACACCTGCAAAGACCTTCCCCTAAAGGGCCCTAAGTCTCCCAGTGCATCCTGGATCATATCCACTCATCCTGAGGAACATCAGGTCCTTGGATTCAGATGACCCTGGAGGAGAAGTGAGGCTGGTGACCTGCACAGCCCTCCCTCACTCAAAACAAAGCCAAGTACAAGTAATACCTTCATTTCCCTGATGGCATGGTCTTCTTCCCCAATGAAGGATAAACACAAATGTAGAGGGGAAGATTTGTTCAAGATGGGGAAAGGAAGAGAGCCTGGGCCTGGGGGAGGGGTGGAAGAATCAAATAAGTTAAATTTTAAATATAGATTTTTCCCTCTTTGGAAATCTTCAATAGAGAGTAGATGGCCATTTGTCTCACATGTTGCATTGTTTATTTGATTTTTGAGACAATCAGGGCCAAGTGACTTAATGTGGGACACAGAATTCATAACAATCTGAGGCCGGATTTTAACTCAGGCCCTCCCGATTTAAGGGCTGGTGCTCTGTCCATTGTGCCACATAATTATGCCTTATCTCATATATGGTAATGGGGATTCCTTTCAAGTATAGTTTGCGTTACAGGCACTGCTTTTCCTTCCAAATCATTAACTCTGTGGGGGGTAAAATGCAGCATGGAATAGGAACGGAAAAGACTATATCACTTGTGCTAACTCTGTTGTCAGACTTGTATTTTTATATGGTGCATGCTGTTCCAGCAGAGAATTCTATTTTAGGTACTAATTCAGCTGAAGATGCTGGCATGGAAAGAGGTTAACTACAACAAATGTCAATGCTGAGGGTATAAATTATGAGGAGTTTAATTTTGCCTTGTCTCATCAGATTAATGTGAGCATCACATACTATTCCGTTGGATGCAGAACTTTCCCTTGGATGCATGGCTCAGAAAATGCTCAAGCAAACATCTGTTCCACATAACAGAACTCACTCCCCCAGTCCTAAGTGTATATTCTGGGGGCTGTCTTGCCTGAGTGAATGTCCTATTCAAACAAAAGTTTCTCCAAGTTCGTTGAAGTGTATATCTAATAAGCTAGGATGCTTACAAGACAAATATCTATCAGTGTCTGCAAGCAAGCATATTCTAAGCACTACTGCACTTCATAAGTTGCTGCAACTGATCTTAGCTTTATTTTGGCATTACTTAATTTGCAGTCACTTCTGGGTACACTTCCTCACTACTTAAGTAGAAGGTACTGACTAAACAAAAACTATAAAAACTGTAATGCTGAGTGTTTCCATTCAAGTCCTGTGATTCTTGTTACGAATACTTCTGAGGTAAAAGACTTAAAGTAAAATTTGACGTCATGTTTGTCCTGAGCAATAGCTCTCGTGCTTTTTAAGCTTAAGTCATAAAAATTTGTGGTTTTCACAATCTTAATTAGATAGACATGGCCTTTCTGAATATACATGAGTACTAAATGAGGCGAGAAAGCCCATGAATAGTTCAGGAAACTCAGTACAAAATACAAAACTATCACAAAGGACTTCTGTACAATATAATTGATAATGAACCACCTTCAGGACACCCACATATTGTGAGATGTGGTACCTACCTTCTAATCCCTGGCATTGGAGAAGATGAGTGTGATGGACCTCGAGCTCTGATCTTCTGAGCTGCCGTAAACTTAGCCAGGAAGATGTCTGAACTGTCTGGCACCAATGTGGTGAGCCATAGGGAATGGGGGCCCATCAGAGTCTGCTAAAGAGGGGGCAAACTGACCCAGACTGGAAAGGGAACAGGGTCAAACTTCTGCACAGAATAATAATGGGATCACATTTGTGAGTGACCCCCTTACTTCCAGGAGAGGAGTTAAGGGCTCTTAGTACTTTCCAAAAAATAAAAAAGACACCTGAATGCATTCCTGCAAAGAGAATGCAATTAGATAAAATATCAGTAGTCCTACTTTGTTTACTTGATGCGTAGCCATGGAGCTTACTAGATCCCCACCTCAATACAGGATGGAAAATAAGAGAAGTAGCTTTTAAAAACAAAACCAGACAACAAGATAAGACTAGATTATTGATATGGTAGGGAAAGCAAGAGAAAGATACAAGTGTGACCCTGGAAAGTGAGCAATGTGTGCTTTGGTGGTGGTGTTCAGTTACTTCAGTCGTGACTGTATCTTTGTGACCCCATTTGGAATTTTCTTGGTAAAGGTACTTGATTTACCATTTCCTTCCCTCACCTGATTTTATAGATAAGGAAATTGAGGCAAATAGTGTTAATGTGATTTGTCCAAGGTCACACCACTAAGTATCTGATGCAAGACTTGAACTCAGCAAAATGAGTCTTCCTGACTTCCAGCCTTCCATCCACCATGCCACCTAGCTGCACAAAATGTATGCTTAGTGGCCAGCTATTAGGCTCTTCTTACCTATATTCTTCCTATTGCTTATCTAGTCAGCCTTGGTCACTGTAAAAGAAGTTTTTAAAGTACCCTTCTTCTTTGCTAATGCCACTAAATCCTGCTCCACTTCCTCCCTCCCCTCTCCCCAATCCCACAGGAAATGTGGTATGGTGGAAAAAAAAAAAAAAACTAGATGCCAGTCTGTACCAGAAAGTAGTAGATACCCTGGCTAAAATAACATAGAATTATAGGAGCATAGACAGGAAGCAAGAAATGACTTCTGAATCCATTTGTTTCACCCCCAATTGAGGCCCGAGAAGTTACATGACTTGCTCAAATCAAATAATAAGAGGGAAAGGTAGGAATTGAAACTAGATCTGTTAACCCAGAGACCATTTCATTACATTTTAATTTTTTTCTGAATCACTCAGTTTAATATTCATCTAACATAATCAAAAGGCCTTGTATCTTAACATTAATCCTTTGCCCCTCACCCCCACCTTCCCACCAAGTATAACAAAAATTCCCAGAACTATATTTTCTCAAAGAGAAAAAAGCTGAGTTGTACTGAGATGAGAAAAACACTTCCATTCTTCCAACACCCAAACTTCTAATCATGGTAGGATGATTAGAGAAGACTGAAGAGAAAATGGTAAATTTTGTCATAATCCTCTTCCATAACAAATAACATCCTGTTCATACCGGCCTCCATTCTGAATCCCTGCTTTGGCTTGATTTTGGGAAACAAGCTACATACCTTCAAAAAAGAATCTCAGGTACTCAGGTCCACTTGGGTAATTGATAGTTCCGTATGGCTCCGGATACTAGCTGGATTAGTAGGTAGAGATAAGATGCTATAACTGGATGCTACACTCTTGGCTAAACTAATTGCCCTTGAGTGGTATCCATTCATAAATATTAAGTGGATGAGACAAAAATAAAAATGCTGATAGAATTCTACTGGAGTTGGGTTCTATTCTCATAGATATTCATTAGTCACCTCAGCTAGTAGTGCGGTAGGTACATCTTTCCTGGACGACTGCTTTCATTATACACTTAGTCAATGAAAAGCACCATTGTATGGAATGTTTGGTCTTCTTGTCTAGAAGTAGCCATGATGAGCAGAAGCAACAGGAAAGTATGAAAATAACTGCGTTTTATGTACTAGCATTCATTAGTAGATGAACCAGTTGAGAATTTGAATGAGAGTCATCCAAAATTAGGCAACACTTGCCCTGACAATTGGTTCCTTCAATACGAAGTTCAAAAAAGGATATAGTAAAAACTAGGTTGATAAAAAAAATGTTTGATATTTTGAAAAGACTATTGATCAGGAGAGAAAAGTATCTGTTAGTAGAGAGAATGGATTGAATCCAGTCTCTGTAGTCTATTAGCTCTGTGATCCTAGGTAAGTCATTTAAGCTCCCTTAACATCAGTTTCCTCATTTGTAAAATGAAGCCTCCAAGACTGTTTGAGATTCAGATGACCAAAGAATTTGCTGCAGTGGATTTTTTATTCATTGTGAACCACATTCTGCAAATTCGAACTAAATTGATTTTCCTTGGGCAAAAGAGTTTCAAGTTTATGATATTGAAACTGTACACTTTCTCTTCTATGATTTCTTTGATTCTTTATTAGTTTAAGAATTCTCCTACTCATAATAATTATACTACTCAAATGTTGAAAGTAGAAGATATCCAGATGAGACACATACATTTCACAGGTGTGGAAAGGGAGATGTCTTAACCAAGCAAGAGATTTAAGTGATCACAAAAGATAAAATAAATCACTTTAATTACATTAAATTGAAAAGACTTCGAATCAACAGAAATTGAATGAAGACCCTAGGTCCATATTTTTCAATTGAATAGGTCTATAGTTATCAAAATTCTGAAAAGTGGCACATCTATCCTTCCAAAGTATTTTGATATCTTTCCCAGTGTCTATGATATTTTGAATATCACTGACAGTGACTCAGCAATCATATTGCTTTTTTAAAGGGAGAGAGATAAAAGGGAAAGATGTCAATAGCTATATATAAAAGTATATCTCTATACTTACAAAGTATAAATGTCCCTCACCTAGTTGTATATATACTTCTTTCCAGCCAGTCATATTATTAAGAATTGGAAATATCATCCAGGACAATTACTTCACTCTACAAATGGAGAAACTGAGGTGAAGAGAAGTTAAGTGATTTGACCTACATTCTATGGAGTAGTAATAAAACCAAAATTTAAATCTAAGATAAGAGGCCAAATTTGTTGCTTTTTTACTACTGCATAATACTTCTTATGGTAGAGAACAGTTTTTCATCTTAAATAAAATCAAATCTCTAGCCTTATACAGAAAATCTAGAAGGCTATCAGGGAAACAGACTTCAATAGTTTCTCATTTTTTTCCTTTTCTAGTGAAAATGAACCATTGCCTTTGTCCTCCAAAGTTTTCACCGACTATATTAGAGAATCAAACATGAAAATCAGAAAGTGTAATATCTCAGATGATAGTTTTCTATTGTCATAAAAGACTCAAAAGCATGAGGAATCAAGCTAATGTATAACCTTGGCAGTAATAGCATTCTTTTTGCCTTAATCTAAAGTATATTATTGGAGGTTTGTAAGACACAGTAGTCAATGATTTTAGTAGCCTACTGTTTGATAAACCTCAGGACCTCAAGTTCTGGGATAAGAACTCATTGTGTGACAAAACCTACTGGGAAAACTAAAAAATACTACGGTGGAAATATGAGCATAGAACAACACCTGATACCACATACCAGAATAAACTGCAAACAGGTAAATCATTTGTGTATAAAGGCAGATACAATAAACAAAATAGGGGAGCAAGGAATATTTTGTCAGATTTATGGAGAATGGAGAAATTTATGACCGAACAAGAAATAGAGAACATTATGAAATGCAAAATGGATAATTTTTATTGCATTAAATTGAAAAGTTTTCTGAAAACAAAGTCAATGAAACCAAAATCAGGAGGGAAGCAGAAAACTGGGAAAGATTTTTTACAATTAGTGTCTGTGATAAAGACCTCATTTCTAAAATATATGGAGAACTGAGTCAAATGTTCAAGAATACAAGTCATTCCCAAGTTTATTGTCAAAAGATATGAACAGGCAGTTTTCAGAGGAAGAAATTAAAGCTGTATATAGTCATAAAAAATGCTCCACATCATTATTGATTTAAGAGATGCAAATCAAAGCAACTCTGAGGTACCACATCATGCTTATCAGATTGGTTAACATGACAAAACAGGAAGATAATAAATGTTGGAGAAGATTGTGAGAGCGGTGGGACACTCATTCACTGTTGGTAGAGATGTGAGCAGATCCAACCATTCTGGAGAACAATTTGGAGCTATGCCCAAAGGGCTATAATATTTTGCATACCCTTTGACCCAGCAATACTGTTTCTAGGGCTGTATCCCAAAGACAGCAATAAAATGGGAAAAGAACCCACATGTACAAAAATATTTATTGTAGTTCTTTTGTGGTGGCCAAGAATTAGAAATCAAAGGGATGATCATCAGCTGAGGAATGTTTGCACAACTCATACTATGAGAATGTAATGAAGTATTACTCTGCTATAAAAAATGATGAACAGGCAGACCAGAAAATCCAGGAAATACTTATACGAATTGATGCTGAGCAAAATGAGCAGAATCACGAAAACATACATAGTAAAAGCCACACTGTGCAAGGACTGTTTATAATAGATTTAGCCCTTCACAGCAATGCAAGGACCTAAATCATTTCCAAAGCATTCTTGATGATAAATGCCATCTACAACCAGAGAAAGAACTATAGAATCAGAATTCTAAGTGAAGCAGGCTATTATTTTCTATTTTGATATGTTTTGTTTTGGTTTTTCTTATGGTTTCTCCCATTCGTTTTAATTCTTCTATGCAACACGACTAATGTGATAATGTGTTTAATAAGAATGAATGTGTAGAACCCATCTAAGATTGTACCCCATCATGGGAAGAGAGGGAAGATGGAAGGGCAGAAATTTTAAAATTTATGGAAATGGTTACGGAAAACTGAAAACAAATAAATTGATTAATAACAAAAAATAAAATATATTATTTGAAAAACTCTAGTGATGCTCCATATATAAATATTCTATGTCTGAATATAATTGAGTGAAAGCGGGGAAGACCTGAGATCAAAGGGAAATGAAAAACTCTCAAAAAAGAAATCCCATATTACACATATCCATCAGCATGAATGAAATGAAACATTTCTATGGTTATTTATTCTTAGAAGCTGAGAGTACCAGACAAAGGTGCCAAGGGTATGCTGATGATACAAGAGCCATAGAGGATCTACCCAGTCTCAACCAAGATTTCTTATCCAGTAGATGCTCTCTCCTGGGTATATAACAAATACAAACATATACACAAGCACACACACACATTACATGCATATCTATTACAAAAATTATAAATGAACTATAAATTCCTGTACTATTGTAATAACTTAATTCTTTGCCTTCTTGTCTCAAATCTCTCCCTACTCCAGTCTATCCTCCACCCAGCTCCGAAATTGATCTTCCAGAAGTGCAGGTGTGACCATGTCACTCACCCCACTCTCATTCAACAAACTTCAGAATTAAATATTAAATGACCTTCAGGATCCATATAAAATTTCTACTAGGCTTTTAAACCCCTTCATAAACTTTACCCTTCCTGGGTTTTCAGTCTTTTTACACCATGCTCCACTTGATGTACTCTGTGGTCCAGTGACACTGGTCTACATGCTATTCCGCACACAATACATCCCGTCTCCCATCTCTACATTTTCATTGGTTATCTTACATATTTGGAATTCTCCTGCCCTTCCTCAATACTTCCTAGCATTATAGGCTTCTTCATGTATCACATAAAATAACTTCTGCAAGAAGCCTTCCCTTGTCTTCCATAATAATAATGTCTTCCCTCTAAGATTGTTTCCAATTTCTCCTGTATTTATCATTTTATATTAATCAAGGTAGTTTTTTTACCTTGTCCGTCTCCAGATTTTAAATTATTTCAAGAATTCTTTTGTATTCCCGATCCTCAGTACTGTGTCTACTACATGTGTGCGTTCATCCTTCATTCCAGAAGAAGATCGTGCCATCAGAGAAATGAGGACATGACTTCCACTTGACTTTGTTTTGAGTGAGGGAGGGCTGTGCAGCCTCACTTCTCCTCCAGAGCTATCTGAATCCAGTGACCAAATATTCATCAGGATGACTGGAGATGACCCAGGATGAGGCAGTTGGGGTTAAGTCACTTACCCAAGGTCACACAGCTAGTGAGTATCAAGTTCTGAGGTGAGATTTGAACTCAGGTCCTCTTGATTCCTGGGCTGGTGCCCTATCCACTGAAGCACCTAGTTGCTTTTCGTACTACATATACATAGTAGATGCTCAATAAACACCTGTATTGTTTAGTTTTTGGTGCTATTGTAATCATCTTTCATCCTCACGAGAGAACTTTGTGTTTTATCTTTGTCCATACTATCTTTATGACCTTAGACAAGTCATTTACTTTGCATCCTCAGTTTCTTCATCTTAAAAACAAGGAAATCAGACTACAAAACGTACTTCTGAGGACCTTCTCAGTTCTAAGTCTTTGATTTTGTACTGAAAAGCTTGTTAGTTCTCAGGAAATACTTTTCTTTTTTTGTTTATTTTTATTTACTTGACTATGCATATTTTGGGGAACGTTAATGTTATATATTTTTATCATTCTTTTCTTTTTGAACTGAGTTTCAAATTCTCTCTCCCTACAACACCGCCAATACCACTGAGATGGCAAACAAAATCATATCAATTAGTTATACTTGTGAAATCATACAAAATATATTTTCAATTTAGCCACATCACACACAAAAAACATGAGAAAATTGTGCCTAATTTTCAGAGTTTGTTTTCCTTCTCTCTGGAAGTAGATAGCATTTTATTATCATGAGTCATTCAGAATTTTCTTGGACCATTGTATTGATCAAAGTAGCCAATTCTTCTGTAGTTAATCATCACTGCAATATTGCTGTTCCTGAGCACAATGATTTCCCAGTTCTCACTTCACATCACATCAATTCTCGTAGCTTTTGACAGGTTTTGTTTTGTTTTGTTTTCTGAAATAACCTTGCTTGTCATTTCTTATAGTGTAGTAGTACTCTACCACAATCACATACCACAATTTTTTCAACCTTTCTGCAATTAATGATCATCCCTTAGATTTCCAAGTCTTTGCCACTATAAAAAGAACTGCTCTGACTATTTTTGTAGATATAGGTCTTTTCATATTTTTTTTTTTGCTGAACTCTTTGGAGTATGAATCTTGTAGTGGTATTGCTGGGTCAAATCGTGAGGATGGTTTCATAGCCCTTTCAGCATAGTTTCAGATTATTCTTCAACATGATGCGAAAAGTTTACAACTTCATTATTAGTATTATTATCCATCATCCATTATTAGTATACCTATTTTTCTTCTTCCCCTCCCATATATATCATTTCTGATAAATGTGAGGTGGTACTTCAGAGTTACTTTAATTTGCGTTTTTCTAAGCAATAGTTATGTAAAGCATTTTCTTCACATGACTCTCAATAGATTTTTTTTCTTCTGAAGACTGCCTGTTCATGTGTTTTCACCATTTATCAATTGAGGAAAGGATCTTATACATATATACATACATACATATATATATA
>JAQQSK010011301.1:0-12329 GCA_028658325.1 Potorous gilbertii | reverse complement strand
AAATAGCACCTTGAAAAATAGGCTAACTCAATTGGCAAAAGAGGTTCAAAAAGCCAATGAGGAGAAAAATGCTCTCAAAAGCAGAATTAGCCAAGTGGAAAAAGAGGTGCAAAAGCTCACTGAAGAAAATAGTTCTCTCAAAATTAGAATGGAACAGATGGAGGCCAATGACTTTCTGAGAAACCAAGAAATCACAAAAGAAGTGCTAAGTCTTTCAAACTCAGTCATCATGCAATGTGGTTGTTACTATCGACTACGTTATCCTGGTTCTGCTCTTTTCACTCAGCATCAGTTCATATAAGTCTTTTCAGATTTTCCCTAAGTTCATCATTTCCTAATAGCACAATAGTATTCAATTTCATTCATATGTCATAACTTGTTCAGGCATTCCCGCAACTGATGGGCATATCCTCAACTCCCAGTTCTTGACCACCACAAAAAGAGGTGCCACAAATATTTTTGTACACGTAGGTCCTTTTCCATTTTTTATGATCTTTTTGTGATACAGACCTAGAAGTGGTATTTCTAGGTCAATGATTGCCCATTTTTAGAGTCCTTTGGGCATAGTTCCAAATTACTCTCCAGAATGATTTGATCAGTTCCCAACTTCACCAGCAACACATTAATTTTCCACTTTTCCCTCATCTCCAACATTTATCATTTTCCTATTTTGTCATGTTATCCAATTGGATAGGTATGAGGTGGTACTTCAGAATTACTTTGATTTGCATTTCTCTAATCAATAGTGATTTACAGCAATTTTTTCATATTAATTTCTTCCTCTGAAAATTGCCTGTCCATATCCTTTGGCCATTTATCAATTGGAGAATGACTTGTACTCTTATAAATTTGACTCAGTTCTCTGTAAATTTTAGAAATGAGACTAAAGTTGACTTTTAATAATGTTTTTCTATGTAATTTGTAAAAATAATGTATCAAATTGAAAATTTTTGAATTCAAAATCTATTCTTCCCTTTTTTCATTCTCCCCTCCTTGAGAAGGCAAGCAATTTGACATAGGCTTTATATGTGCAATTATGCAAGCATATTTACGTATCAGCTATGGTACAAAGGAAAACACAGACCACTCCCCCTCTAATAAAACAAAAACCCCCACAGAAACTTGCTTTCAGATTCCATCTGTCTTTCTCTGGAAGTGAATAGCATTTACTGAGAACAGCTAAGTCATTTACAGTTGATCATTGTATAATATTGTTATTGTTGTGTGTTAGGTTCTCCTGATTCTGCTTACTTTACTTTGCATCAATTTGTGTAAGTCTTTCCAGGTTTTTCTGAAAGCTTCCTCTTTGTCATTTCTTACAGCCCAATAGTAATCCATCACAATCATATACCACAACTTGTTCAATCATCCTGCAATTGATGGGCATTCCTTCAATTTCCAATGCTATGGCACCCCAAATAGAGTTGCCATAAGTATGTTTGTAAATATAGATCCTTTTCCCTTTTTCCTCTTTAAATCTCTTTTCATACAGACTTGTCAACATAATGGAATATAATTATGATGTATGAAATGATGAACATTGTTTCATTTGGTTAAGCTTCAGATCACTCTGTTTCACCCCTAGGTATATGCACACTTAATTCTTAGTTGTTTTTCAGCTTAACATCTGAGAAAGACCTCTTCATTACCTGGATCAGGCAGCTGATACCATGTAGCACACTGCACATCCCAGTTCTACACGGTCACAATGTTCCATTTCTTGAAGGAGACCATCTTGTCCTTGTTGGGGTTGGAGTATGAGCTCTTTGTGTGATCCTCTCTCTCCTTTATATTAATAATTGTGACTCTGATTGGCCTGCCTGACCATCAGTAAAACAGACCACATTTTCCTTGAGTGTTTCCTAACTTTTGAATTTGATCATCATCTTGAACTGAGTTCCTAAGTTTTTATTTATTTCTTCTCTAGATATTTTTGAGAGTTTCATTTCCTGTATCTATTGCTTTTGTGAAATGAGTATTTTATGATGTCTCAAGAGGTTCTAGTTTGATTTCTTTTGTTGTTGTTTGAGAATACTTTTCTCCTGCCATTTCTGGTTTTAATATGTCTTGAGCCATAATATTTATTTCCTCTGTTTGTTTGAATGATTTTCACCACCTCCTCCCCAAAAAAATCACCACATTTTTCCATTACGACCTTCTGTTAGTTTTGTTTCCTTTTTGAAGATGATATGGAAGAATATGTATAGTCACATTAGGAAATGCATAGAGTCTTAGGTGCATAGTTAGAAAGATCTGGGTTCCAAGCTTGCCTCTGACTCTGTGTACCCTGAGCAATTATAATTTCTGTCAATGTCAGGTACTCTCTTCCCTTACCTTTGGCCTACATCCAACTTTTTTTAAAAAATTAAATTATTGTATCTGTTTTCAGCGTTCTACAATCATTTACATATATGTCAGATTTTTCCCCCTCCCTCCCTTCCTTAACCCCTCTCTCCCCACTCCCTCCCTGAGACAGTATACAATCTTGTATATGTCCCACACATACATTCCTATTAAATACATTTTCACCTTAGTCATGTTGCATAGAAGAATTAAAATGAATGGGAGAAACCATAAAACAAAGCAAAACAAAAGATAATACAAAAGAAAATGGTGTATTTCATACCATGATCCAATTCCATAGTTCTTTCTCTGGATGTGGAAGGCATTTTGCCTCAAGAGTCCATTGGGGATTTTTTAAGCCCTTGCATTGCAATGAAGTACTAAGTCTACCAGAACAATTCCTCACACTGTGGTTGTTGCTGTGCACAAAGTTCTCCTGGTTCTGCTCCTTTCACTCAGCATCAGTTCATATAAGTCCTTCCAGGTCTCTCTGAAGTGTTCCTGTTCCTCACTTCTTATAGCACAATAGTATTCCATTACCTTCATATACCACAATTTGTTCAGCCATTCCTCAATTGATGGGCATCCCCATGATTTCCAGATTTTGACCACCACAAAGAGAGAGGTGATGCGAATTTTTTTAATTGAATTATTTTATTCGTTTTCAGTGTCTGACAATCACTTCCATTTATCTTAGATTCTTTTCCACTCCTTCCCTCTTATTCCCCCTTCCTTCCCTACTCCCTCCCTAAGATGGTATACAATCTTATATAGGAGCTACATGTACATTCCTATTAAATACATATTGCATCGAAGAATTTAAATGAATGGGAGAAACCATAAAACAAAACAAAACATGACATAATACAAACGAAAATCATTTGTTTTTGTCTGTGATCCAATTCCATAATTATTTCTTTGGGTGTGGAAGGTGTTTTGCCTCAAGAGTCCATCAGAAATTTTTTAAGTCCATGCATTTTAATGAAATACTAAGTCTACCAGAAAAATTCCTTGCACACTGTGGTTGTTGCTGTGTACAAAGTTCTCATAGTTCTGCTCATTTCACTCAACATAAGTTCATATATGTCTTTCCAGGCTTCTCTGAACTATTCCCGAGCTTCTATAAATATTTTTGTACATGTGGGACCCTTTCCCATTTCTATGATCTCTTTGGGATACAGTCCCAGAAGCAATACAGCTGGGTCAAAGGGTGTGCACATTTTTGTAGCTCTTTGGGCATAGTTCCAAGTTACTCTTCAAATGGTTGGATCAGCTCACAGCACCAACAATGAATTAGTGTTCTAAGTCCAGCTTTTAAAGCTAGAGTTAGATTTTATTTCAATTGGAGGAGGGAATGGTTTTACTTACCTGGTGAGATTAGGAAGTGTGGCTTCATATCTTTGGATGCAGTCCACTTTTCTGTAGTCCATCTGTTCTCCTATGGTTCTTAGTAGTAAGAGTCCTTAGAAAACTTATAAGAACTGTATAGAAATATGGTAGAACCCAGTATTATAGTTAGCAACTATGCTGGTATCCACAATTGAAAGGGGAAATAATAACAGTGATGCTAGCAATGGTGAATCAAATTTATTATTTCAGATTTATGAATCTGTGTACCCTAGTATTGGCAAGTAGGAAAAGAGTAGGTTAGGAGATCTTTGCAGTGATAGAGTCATAAAGCCTTCACATATGCATATATTGAAAGTTAAGACTCTCTTGGGATCTCTTTCTCCTTCCTTTTAGAAGTTCTCACAAAAATATACAGTTGGAATTTTTCAAACAAATTTTACTAGGAAAAAAAGGAATAAAAAAAAGACAAAAGTAGGGATTTACAAATTCAACCTGTGCCTTGGAAAGAGTAGAAACATAAGTGCCCACTAAATGAATAGACAAATAGCTCATGTATGGTGGGTCTTCAGAATATTCCAGGGAGCAATGAATGCTGATCTTCCTTGTGTAGGGAAACGAAGACTGAATTCTCTGTAAGAAGATCTGTTGTGCAATCCCACATTTCTCTCTAATTAATTGTGTGAATTTGTCTAAACCACTTAATTTTTTGGTGCCTCAGTTTTTGAATCTCTAAAATGGCAACAACATAATGATGAGGATAAAATAAAAACCTGAATGCTGACCGTATCTTTCAGGGATTGTTAGGCATAAATGAGCTCATGGAATGCTAAGAATAGATCTAGGGCTAAGGGTAGGGTGCTTTGTATTATCGTTACTGTGATTTCTTTGGCTTTTCCATTTTTGAGGATATCAGAAAGTTAAAGGTATTCCTAGAGTCTTTACCAAAAGCCACAACTCTGATGGACTTTCCAGATTCTGCTCATAAGCATCATTGCTGATGGAGTTCTTAATCATTAGGTGCCGGAGAGGATCCTTTTGTTTTCCCACATTTTCTTTATGGCTTCTTTGACTTCCTCATTCTTCAGACTGTAGATGATGGGGTTCAGCAGTGGTGTCACAATGCTGTACTGCATGGAGATGACTTGCTCCAGGATAGAGCCTGTAGAAGGGCTTAGATAACTACCCACACCTGTCAGCAAGAACAAGGTCACTACAATCACGTGGGAGGAGCAGGTAGAGAAGGCTTTGCTCCTGCCTGAAGCTGAGCTGATCTTCAGGATGGTAGAGATAATTCGAGTATAAGAAAACATGATGGGGAAGAAGCAGCCAAAGACAACAATGACCAAGGTAGTGAATAAAATCATATTGTTAGGGAAGAGGTCAGTGCAGGAGAGAGGTAAGAGCTCAGGAATCTCACAGCTATAGTGGTGGATGATGTGGGAGCCACAGAACTTCAGTCTCAACAAAGGCAGAGTGTTGAGCAGGGAGTTGGTTGTGCCAAATAGATAAGACCCACAGACCAGAAAGACACAGAATTGTTTGTTCATGACCCTCACATAAACCAGAGGGTTGCAGATGGCTGAGTATCGGTCATAGGCCATGGCAGAGAGGACAAAGGTTTCAGATGAACCACTGAAAAGTGCCAGTCCAATCTGTGCCAGACACCCACTGAAGGAGATGGTTTTCTTTTTGGTTAAAAGTAGTTGAACCAACATTGGTACCATGAGCGAGGAATAAAAAATATCTAAAAAGGATAAATTCACGAGGAAGAAATACATGGGTGTGTGCAGGTGAGAATCCATCTTGATGACTGCCATAATCAATAGATTCCCAGCCAAGATGAGGAGATAAATCAATAAGAAGATGAAGACCAGGACATAATGGACATGGAGGGTGATGGGAAATGGCAGAAGAATGAACTCTGTATCTGTGGTCTCATTATCTGGCATCCTATGTTGAGAAAAATCCCTCCCTGGAAAATAGAAAAGCCCATCAATCAACCAACAAGCAAGTTTTCATTGACCAACTGGTACATGTTGTACAGTATGCCTTACAGTATAGAGTAAAATAAAAGACCTTGAGGTTATATTTTCTGCCATTCTTGTGGGTATAATCTCTGTGAGGATATGAGATGGAGACATGGGAAAAAGTTATGAAACAAAAAACCTGGAAAATAGAAGTTGAAAATTAAGTCATATTGTCATGATTTTGTCCACTGCAGGAGTGGAAATGGATAGTGAACGGCGATGATTGGAATGGTCAAGAACCACTGGTATTGTGGAGGAGGTGCGATGATTTATTTCAGTTCTGGAGCATAGCATTTTCATTATTATATTTCTCCATTTCAGTTATGAATGTAGAGTTCTGGGCTGTACCATTTTCATAGCACAGTATAACTTTCAAAGTATAGTACAGTATAGCTTTCAAAGAGAGTTCTATTCTGTAAGAGTAAAGGAAGTTCCTCAGTGAGAGCTCTGTACTGGTTTGCTTGGCAAAAACAAGCAAACAAACATGAATAAATAAATGAATTATTTTTCTCTGAAATCTGACTTCTTATCCCAACATTTCTTTCCTGCCTTGGTACTTTTGCTTCCGTTGTTCTCTTCTCTTGGAACTGCTGACCTTATTTTTCATGCTCTACCTATCAAATCCTATTCATCTAGGTCCTCCATGCCACCTTCTCTATGAAGCCTTGAAATGGACATGATCACTGCTCAACTTTGACTGCATTTTGCTCATAATTTGGCATACTAGTCCGGAAATTCTACTTTTAAGTATAATTACTTGTTTTTATATCCAGTTTGAAACTATAGCACAATGTCTTCAAGGACTAGGAGCATGTCTTGCTCATGTTTTTCATTTTTGCGTCGCCTCTTGGTCTTGGTCTTATACAATGTAGACTTTTAATAAATGTTTCATAAATGGATGAACTGATCAGTGTGCTGGAACTGATTTACTAGTTCAAATTACATTGTGCATGAGCTATTGTACTGAAATGTTTGACTATATACTTTCCATATTCAAAATAATAAAGAAAATATTTTTTTAAATTAAGGATGAGACTTTTCACTTATGATAATATATAAGTTTCAAGGAAGCAAACATTTTTCCATCTCTACTGAAAAATCTCTAATAGAAATAATACAAGTAAGAAAAATGGTTACAAAATAAAATAAGTCAAAATAGGAAATGAATGAGAAGACAACTTTTATACAATGAAGAATTTATATATACATACATACACAAACGCTCAAATATATTTTTATATATATTGGATGGTACAACTGAAAATAAAAGAAAAAACTGAAGTATCAGAAGCAAAGCATGTGAAAAAAGAAATAATTCAAGATATCTTCAGACTTGGCTTCAAATGGATAAATGACACAACTAGAGAAACAAACCAAGAAAATGATGGAAAGAAAATGTAAGAAAATCACAAGCGTAAATAGAAAAAAAAAAACCAGGAAGAAATGAAACTCAAATGAGTAGATCTTTAAAAAGATCAGGAGAAACAGTAAAGAATATTGCCAATATGGTTGTGTTTGTCATTCTTTTTCAGAGGACCATAACATCAGAGAAATGGTGACATAACTTTCAGTTGAGTTTAATTTGAGTGAGTGAGGACTGTGTAAGTTCACTAGCCTCACTTTCTCCTCCAGGGCCATCTGGGTCCAGTGGCCAGATATTCATCAGGACAGCTGGAGATGACCCAGGATGCAATAGGACACCTTGGCCCTTTTAGGCTAGGCTGTTCAGGTTCTCACTTTGAATGAGGTAAAACACATTCAGTGTATAGGCCTCTTTAAGAAGTGAGTCAAGGGCGGGGGAGCAGAGCCAATATGGCAGAGGATCACATCCTCTTGCTCTTCCCTCACAGCCCATAAAATACCTGTAAAGAATGACTCCCAATAAATTCTACAGCAGCAGAAGGTATAGAATGACAGAGTGGAGGAGATTTCCAGCCCAGGGTGACCTAGCAGGCTGATGGGAAAGGTCTGTCACACTGGACTCAGAGCAGAACACAGTCCAGCCTGGACCATGTGGTACAAGAAGGAGCAGGACTGGAGCAGGCCTCAGGAGTTGAATCCCCACCAGCAGTGATGGTTCTCAGATCCATCAACCCACAAACACCAAAGGCAGCTTCAAAAGTCAATGAGAAGGCTTTTTTACCTTAGTGACAAAGAAGCAGGGTTCTCCCCTAGTTCCATCCCCAGGTGGCAGCAGCGGTCAGTATTCATTGTTGGAGCCCTCAGCTTAAAGTCCCTGGGGGAATTGAGCAGCTGATCTGAATCTCAACCCTGAGGATGGTCCTGTGGTATGGCAGAGCTGGAGGCACCTGAGGAGTAAACTCCTCTCTCTTGATAGTGCCACCTTGGAGGAACTGGGAACTTACAGGTCCCCAGAGTATACCCTACTCTTGACAAAGGACCCAAAAATCAAATAATTGGTTGGGAAAATGCCCCCAAAAAGGGACAAAAATAAGACTATAAAAGGTTACTTTCTTGGTAAACAGGTATTTTCTCCCATCCCTTTGAAAGAGGAGAACATTTCTTATTATCAGGGGAAGACATAAAAGTCAAGGCTTCTGCATCCCAAATATTCAAAATAAATATGCAACGGTCTGAGGCCATGGAAGAGCTCAAAGTGGATTTTGAAAATCAAGCAAGAGTGGTGGAGGAAAAATTGGGAAGAGAAACGAAAGTCATGCAAGAAAATCATGAAAAGCAAGTCAACAGTTTGCTAAAGGAGATCCCCAAAAATGCTGAAGAAAATAGCACCTTTAAAAATAGGCCAGCTCAATTGGCAAAAGAGGTTCAAAAAGCCAATGAGGAGAAGAATGCTTTCAAAAGCAGAATTAGCCAAATGGAAAAGAACATTCAAAAGCTCACTGAAGGAAATAGTTCTTTAAAAATTAGAATGGAACAGATGGGAGCTAATCACTTTATGAGAAACCAAGAATTTACAAAATGAAACCAAAAGAATGAATAAATGGAAGATAAGGTGAAATACCTCATTGGAAAAACAACTGACCTGGAAAATAGATCCAGGAGAGACAATTGCAAAATTATGGGACTACCTGAAAGCCTTGATCAAAAAAAAGAACCTAGACATCTTTCATGAAATTGTCAAGGAAAACTGACCTGATATTGTCTAACCAGAGGGCAAAATAAATATTGAAAGGATCCACCAATCACCTCCTGAAAGAGATCCAAAAAGAGAAACTCCTAGGAATATTGCAGCCAAATTCCAGAGTTCTCCGGTCAAGGAGAAAATATTGCAAGCAGCTAGAAGGAAACAATTTGAGTATTGTGGAAACACAATCAGGATTAAACAAGATCTAGTAGCTTCTACATTAAGGAATTGAAGAGCTTGGAATATGATATTCCAGAAGTCAAAGGAACAAGGACTAAAACTGAGAATCACCTACCCAGCAAAACTGAGTATAATACTTCAGGGGAAAATATGGTCTTTCAATGAAATAGAGAAGTTTGAAGCATTCGTGATGAAAAGATCAGAGCTGAAAAGAAATTTGACTTTAAAACACAAGAGTTAAGAGAAGTATGAAAAGAGAGATCACAAGGGAATTACTAAAGTTAAACTGTTTACATTCCTGCATGGAAAGATAATATTTGCAACTATTGAGACTTTTCTCAGTATCTGGGGAGTTGGAGGGATCACACACACACGCACACACACAGACACACACACATATATAGAGACAGAGATAGAGAGACAGACAGCACGGAGTAAGTTGAATAGGAAGGGATCATATAAAAAAATAAAATTAAAGAGTGAGAGAGGAATATATTTGGAGGAGAAAAGGAAATATGGAGTGGGGCAAACTATCTCTCATAAAAGAGTCAAAGAAAAGCTTTTTCAATGGAAGGGAAAAGGGGAGGTGAGAGGGAAAAAGTGAGGCTCACCCTCATTGCATTCAGCTTAAGGAGGGAATAACATGGCTCACTCAATTTGGTATGAAAACCTATCTTACACTACAGGAAAGTAGGGAAGAAGGGAATCAGCTAGGTGGGGGGGATGATGAAAGGGAGGGCAAATGGGAGGAGGGAGCAATTAGAAGTAAACACTCTTGGGGAGGGACAAAGTCAAAAGAGAGAATAGAATAAATGGGGGACAGGATAGAATGGAGGAAAATATAGTTAGTCTTACACAGCATGACTATTATGGAAGTCATTTGCAAAACTATACATATATAGCCTATATTGAATTGCTTGCCTTCTCAGTGGGGAAGAGTAGGGTGGGAGGAAGGAAGAGAAGTTGGAACTCAAAGTTTTAGGAACAAATATTGAGAATTGTTTTTGCATACAACTGGGAAATAAGAAATATAGGTAATGGGGTATAGAAATTTATCTTGCCCTATGGGACAAGAGAGAAGATGGGGATAAGGGAAGGGAGGGGTGTTAGAAGGGAGGTCAGCCTAATGGAAGGGGTAGTCAGGATGTAAGGTGTTTTGGAGTGGGGGGAAGACAGAGATGGGGAGAAAATTTGGAAGTCAAAATTTTGTGGAAATGAATGTTTAAAACTTAAATAAAATTATATCTATATATCTATATCTATATTTTTCTATCTATTTATCATCTGTCTATAAAGAAGTGAGTCAAGGGATGGCCCTTTTAGTTAAAAAAAAATCAAACTAGGAGGAGAAGACTCTCAGGGTTGGTGGTCAAAAGAGAAAGAGTTACTATTGATATTCACTCTGATATAATTCCCCAAATATAGCCATTAAGTGGTGCTTGAGCAGGGACCTATTATGGTCCAATCTATGAGCTGCAGAGGGAAATGAGTTTAAAGTTTGGTCTTTGAGAAAAGATAAAGAAAGGAGGGAAGGAAGGAGGGAAGGACTGTAGTCAGAAAACCTCAAGTTAATTGTGCAGCTTCTGGCCATCAAAATTTACCTTCCTTTGGAGAATAGAAGAGGAGAAGTGGAGGAAGAATGAAAGAAAAAGGGAGAGGAAAAAGGATGGGATGAGCTGTTACCCAATTGACTGGATCCCCTTTGAGGCATCTCTGACTACTCACAGACTATATGTGCCCTTTGTTTTTGAAGAGAACATCAGGGAAAAGATGACCTGACTTGCAGCTGACTTTGATTTGAGTAAGCGAGGCCTGTGCAAGGTCATCAGCCTCACTTTCTCCTACAAAGCCGTCTGGGTCCAGTCAGATATTCATCAGGGCAACTGGAGATGGTCCCACACTATGCTAGATAGTGAAGACAATAGATGACAAAGTAATAAAGTAACATCCTTAAAGTAATGAAGTAATATCCAAGTACCTCAGGTTGAAGTCAGTCCTCTCTGCCCAATTTCCCAACTGAAGAAGGGATTTTGAATGTCAGTGGGCTCCTCTCATGTGCCAAAGCTCCTGGTACAGATTGCATCCTGGCAATCAGTTCTCTCTTTCAGTCATTGCTGGCAAGATTCTTTTAGGAGTCCTCCTTAATAGGCTGATCCTTCACCTGGAAGATGATCATCCACCTGAGAGTCAGTGTGGTTTCAGAAAAGGTCAAGGAATGGTCAATATGATGTTGGCTGCCCAGTAGAAATGCCAGGAGCTAAACAGAGGTCTGTACACAGGCCCTTGATAACTGTCAGTCAGAGGGGCTTGTGGTAAATTATATCAAAATGTGGACTGTTTATCAGTATTGTATGTCAGTTTCATGACACCATGCTTGTATGGGTCCTGGATAATAGAAGATGCTCTTACACTTTGCCATTCATCAATGGAGTACAGCAAGGCTGTGTGTGATCCCCTGCTTTTTAGCATGAGGTTTTCAGCAGTGTTTTAGCCTTCAATGAGTACAAAAATGACATCAAGGTTGGCCATCACACTAATTGTAAATAATTAAATATGAAAAGATTATAAGCAAAGACTAAAGTGGATGGAGTATTGGTACATGATCTTTTGATCACAGATGATTGTGAATACAATGCAGTTTCTGAGGCTGAGATGCAACAGAATATGCATGAGTTCTATGCTGCTTGGGTTAATTTTGGTGTAACAATTAACACCAAGAAAATAGGTTCTCCACTAGTCAGTACCATCACTATGTGGAGCTATCAGTTACAGCAAATGAGGAAATATTGAATACTATGGATAAGTTCATTTACCTTGGTAGTTCACTTTCCAGGGATGTGTGCACAGGTGACAAGGTTAATGCATTCATTTCCAGAGCTAGTTCAGAGATTGGAATGTTCTGTAGAAAATTGGCATTAAAAGAGGAGATATTAGATTGTCCACCAAACTGAAGTTCTTCAGGGCATTGAGCTGATTTCACTGCTGTATGCCTGTGAAACCTGTACAGTAGTGAAATGTGCCATGCTAGGAAACTGAATTGCTTTCCTTTGAATTGCCTAAGGAGATTCTGATGATTATCTGGCAAGATAAGTTTCTGGACCCTGCAGTCCTTTCTCAAGCTGAGCAGCAGAGCCTTCAAACTTCACTGCAGGAAGCACAATTGACCTGTGGGCCACATTATTTGAGTGCCAAATGTATATTTTCCTAAAAGACTCTTTTATGTAGAACTCACAGAAAGCAAGCACTCATATGGAGGTCAGAAGAAGTAATAAAACACACTCTCAAGGTCTCTCTGATGAAATTTAGAAATGGCTGTGTGACAT
>JAQQSK010011300.1:0-12329 GCA_028658325.1 Potorous gilbertii | reverse complement strand
TTTTTCAAGGTGTTATTTTCTTCAGCATTTTTTGGGGTCTCCTTTAGCAAGGTGTTGACCTGCTTTTCATGCTTTTCTTCATCTCTCTCATTTCTCTTCCCAAGTTTTTTCTCCACTTCTCTAATTTGATTTTCAAAATCCTTTTTGAGTTCTTCCATGCCCTGAGCCCCTTGAATATTTATTTTGGATGTTTGGGATACAGAAGCCTTGACTTCTATGTCTTTACCTGATGGTAAGCATTGTTCTTCCTCATCTGAAAGGATGGGAGGAGATATCTGGTCACCAAGGAAGTAACCTTCTATGGTCTTATTTTTTTCCATTTTTGGGGCATTTTCCCAACCAGTTACTTGACTTTTGGGTCCTTTGTCAAGAGTAGGTTATACTCTGG
Organism: Potorous gilbertii; assembly: GCA_028658325.1. Lineage (NCBI taxonomy): Eukaryota > Metazoa > Chordata > Mammalia > Diprotodontia > Potoroidae > Potorous > Potorous gilbertii. The sequence goes on along the minus strand of JAQQSK010011300.1, from coordinate 11,941 downwards.
GAAACTGTGAGATCTCAGTTCCTCCAAGGTGGCACAATCAAGCGTGTACTGGTCTGGATGCAGAGAGGGATTTTTATGCCCAGAATCTTAGTAGATACCTCTCCACAGCCACCTGTCCTCCAGTTCCACCAAGTCAGCACTGGGGGCTGATTTTCAGATAAGCTGGGTGGGCAGGGCCACCATCCAGTGTGAGACAAAGACCAGCTCAGCCAGGTCCTCCACCCAGGCAAGACTCAGCTCTTCAGCGCCCCCAGGGGTTTTTACACTCCAACAATGGGGTGGTCTACGGGCTGCTGTCCAGCCTCTGTGGCTGCTGCCTTGCTGCTGGAGCTATGGGAAGGCCCTTCTCCCTTCCTGGCCACCTGATAAACCCCTGTCACTGACTTTGGCTCCTGTGGGTTGAGGGATCTGAGGACCCTCTGCTGTGACTGGAGATTCCACCCCCAAGTGTCCTCCTCCCAGAGTCTCATGGTGCCAGGCCACATGGCCAAGGCTGGGCTGGGCTCTGCTCCACTTTCCATGGGCCTTTCAGGTCACCATGGGCTGGAAATCTCCTCCATTCTATTGTTCTCCACTTCTGCTGCTCCAGAATTTGTTGAGAGTCCCTGTCTACAGGTATTTTATGGGCTGTGTGGGGATACCCGGCGTGTGTCTTTCTAGTCTACCATCTTGGCTCCTCCATGAATCACTCTTAAAGCCATAATAGAAAAGCCCTAAATGAAGTGTCTTAAAAGACAGAAAAACTGTCATTATTATTTTTTGCAATTTTAAACACATTGCTATCCAATACATTGATTTAATTTGAACATGAAGTAAAAATTTTAGCATTGAGATTTCATTAAACCTGAATAAAACTCAGCTTTTCACTCTCGGCTGCCAACTAGAGATTTTTCTTTTACTTGATGATTCCCATTATAGAAAACCTCTCCTTTAGGTGAGGCAGGAAATGGCCAAATATCAGATTGGCCTGCCCCTCCCCTATCTGATGGAAAAAGATTTTTCCCCTCCTTTATCTTTCTTTTCACATTCAGAAACTTGGCCAGAGTTTAGAATGCAGAAAGTAAGATTTTTTTTAACAACTTTAAAAAAGTTTTCAACTCTCTATTAACACCATTCCTACAACCAGACCAAATCAAACAACAAAATATTTTTCTTTCTTTCTCTCCCACCCCACTCACTCCTCTGAAACTGCTCCAAAGGAGGGGGTAGAAGAAGGGGAAGAAAAAGAAGAAGGCATTCCTTGCTGCTTGGCTGCATTTACAATCTTACACCACAAACATGAAACAAGATCTCAAATACACATAAACAAGACATTTGACAAAGCATTATAGAGTGCACACCAATTTCTAATTCGAATTCAAACCAATCAAAAACTCAGAGTTGTAATTTACTGACTAATTTCTAGCCAATTTCAAAAAGATCCTTCCCAGTGAAGAGGTAGAGGGGTGATGAGGGACTCCAAAATACTGACAGTCTGAGTCGTACTCAAATGAATTTGACTCAAGTCTTCTTCAAGCCAAAGAAAACAAAGTTTATTAAAGATTTGCCAAATTGAGTTGCCTCTTAAGGAGCCTAAGCATTTGTGATACTTGTATTCACAAATGGGCCAGATAGAATCCCAGCTAGACAGAGTCTGAGCTGGATTGAATCTGAGCTCCTTCATGGAGGCAAGATGGAACTTAAATACAGAAAAGAGTATAGGAGGGATGGAGGTGGAGGGGGGGAGTCTGGTAGTCTAGAGTGATGGGAGAAGAAGTTCAGGAAGGGCCTCCAAGGAGGATCAAAGGTTGGAAACAACTGGAGGTAATCAACAAACATCAGACTAGGGGGCACCTAGTTAGGAAGCAGGTAGGGCAATCAAGAGATAACAAACCATGGTCAGGTTCTGTGGAAAGATACAAGGAGAGCTCAATTTGAGTATGAAAAGCCAGGTTAAGTGAGGAGATTCCAGGGGAGCTCAAGGAAATTCCCAGAGTCTGAACCCCATCACCCAGAATCTAGATTTTCCCTCCTCCTCACTCCTCCTCTCAGCCCCCTTTCCCCTGAAGGGAGTAAGACTGATTTAGTCTTTAGTAAGACTGGTTTTGGGAAGGAACATAGCCAACACTCCTTCAAATGGGCTTCTGAAGGAATACCAGTGGATTCTTTATGCCCTTCCTGTACCATTGTCTTAAGAGTGCTCCCTTCTGACCCTAGGCCAACCTCACTTACCCCCGCTAGGATCCCAAGGCAGACAAAGCTGTACTTAGCCACCGATACTTTCCTGCAGTTGCTCTGGTCCCTGACTTGCAATGTCTCTGGCCATTTCACCTGCGTTCCTGCGTTCACAATGATTCCAAACGGTCCCATGGAAGTTAACAATCCAAAGAAGGGAAATTAACTATGGCTGTGTTGAAAATCATGCTTTGATAGGGAAATTTCCCTTCTCCAATGCTACAGATCTCACAACAAGCCCCCAACTGTGAGAAACATGCTCACCTTAAACAAAGAACACTACTTGTTGTAAAATCAGGAAAGCTTTTATTAATTTTTACCTTCATTTCCCCTGAATGAATGAGTAGCTCCCAAGGAAGGCTACAGGAAGACTATAATTTATTCAGACCAATGCAAGCCCTTTATACTGTTCCAAGTTTGAACTTCCCCACCATGCCATCTATTGGCCAGAAGCTTCCAGAACATCTCACTTCATGTTCTCTCTGATAGGCTTCCCCTCAAACAGATCATCAAGCCTGTGTACAAGTTTCTGACCTTTTACCTGACCATGCTAGGTCACAACTCTACTATCACTTAAAGCTGGGAGGAGTTTTAACCCTGTGGAAACAGAAGTCCTTTGTTTCTCACAGAAGCATCTCAGCAACCACCTACACCAACAATTATCTAACAGCTACCAGAAAATCTCTGAGACCAAGAGTCCTGAAAAGCATAACAACCTCACTCCATCAAATACCTCCCTAAGGGAAGCAACTGTTTTTGTTATCGTTGTATCTCTAGCATTTAGCACACTACTTTGCTTATGTGTGGCGGTTACTTAATGTTTGAATTGAAATGCCTTGTCTAATTCTCTCCTGCTTTTTATCCCTTCTGTTTTTCAGTAAATGGAAAAAGATGAAAGAGGCACTTTGCATTTCTGATGTCAAATTCTCCCATTATATGATTCATTTTTTCATTGTGGTTACAGACTACAGTACAGTACTAAAGTTATAACAGCTTTGCCATGGAGACAAGGCAAGAAATTGTTTTGGTTGCTGATGGGAAACTGAGGAATAGATTTTTTCCCTTGATCTTCTCCACTTCACAGATATTAGAGTATTCCTGCGGAGTCCAATATCTGATTTTACAAACCCTTAATTTGTAATTTAGTGACTCTCAAATTAAACCAGTTTCTCAAAAGATTAGTCATGTAACAGTCATGAAAATTTTCCTTGGGTTTTTAAACTGTCTACTTGGACTGTCTGAGTGTTCCTAGGTAAACCTGGTGAATCATCTAACACAAACAGTAACAACTAGGGCTGCCTCAGACAGTGCAGCTATAAATCATCCAAACACCATAAGCATGTGTGACAAAGTGCCAACGACAGATGTGTTATTCCTACACTCTCCAGAGGTTTTGTTTTAATACCTCTGTATATAGGTACTGTCCTTGACCATTAAGGATGAGGTGTGGTTGATAGGTCTTCAAGACATTGGATTTCTATGTAGGTCTGTGCTACAATGCCTTTTTCTTGGCTTTGCAGGGCACATCTCCAAATGGAAAGTCGAGGAAGGTGTCTAGGCAGGTGTGTCCCTGAGTTTGTTCAGTTTCCCCACTTGTTCATCCACATGAAAGAATACATGGGATTTGAAAACATGAACCACATACCCCAGAGCTATGTTGTAGTTATGAGGCAAATAATTATTACTTGGCTTATAGTTTAGCCTTCAGAAATTAAAATTCAGAGTTACATAGAATGTTCACTAGGATAAGGTTTGTTATAACCCCACCCAACCCCTGGACCAAAACAGAAGCCAGTGAAAAGACAAAGCCTGGGGGCATTGTGGATTTTGTCTGGAGTTTGGAGGGAAATTTGTCCCTGGACAGAATGACTCACTAGGGAGATGAGAGGAAGTAGTCAGTCAATAAGTATGTATTAATTAATAAGAATGTATGTGTAGAACCCATATAAGATTGCATGCCATCTAGGAAGGATGGGGAGAAAATTTTAAACTTATGGAAGTGATTGTTGAAAACTGAAAACAAATAAATCAATTAAATGTAAACAAATAAATAAATGATGAATCCAAGCTTCACAGAACAAATCCCCTTATTAAAAGGACTTGCTCTATAAAACTTGGACTCAGTCAAAAGACTGCTCTCAAGGACATAGAAGGTCACATGTGGCTTCAAGGCTGCAGGCTCCCATCCCTGGAACCTGCAGAGTTTCCCAAAGTGGGCAATACCACCCCCTGGGGGGTGCTGGAGTGATGGCGGGGCTGTAGAAGCATCAGATGCAACTGGTGGGGGGCATTGAATAAAAATAAGGGGAAGGTGGAAGCATATGGAAAAAAGAGAAGAAAATTTTGAAAAACCATTCTTATATGTTTTATCTGTTGTGTGACAAAGTTAAAGTCAAGTGATTACATTATTTTCCAAATACACAAAATGCAAGTTATAACCCATAAGTGATCAAGTCCATCAACAGGTCTTAACAAGCAAGTCTTGGAAGGCAAGCATGTAGCACACATGCCCCTCCATGACGACACCCTGAACACACCCATTCTCAACATGAGCACCCCTCCATACATGTGTTCTGCTCTTCCCCCAATGCTTTGAGTATATTTATGGGAAAACGGTTTCGTTATGATTTTCTTTTTTGTAAAGAGTATTTTGTAGTCATACAATTCCTCTATGTCTTAGTAGGTGGACTTTAAATATTTTACACCTTATGTAGTTATTCCAAATGAAATTCCTTTTTCTATCTCTTCCTGCTGGGTTTTGTTGGTAATATATAGAAAGGTTCATAATTTTGTATGGGTTTATTTTAAATTCAACTAGTTTACTGAAGTTATTGTTTCAATTAGCTTTCAGTTAATTCTAAGATAGAAGTTCTGATCCTATTTATTCCCACACTTTTTAATATTGTTGTGGGTTTTTTAAAACATGGATATTGTATTTTGTCAAAAAACCTTTTTTGGCATCTACTGATATAATCATGTGATAGTTACTATTTTTGTTAATGACAGGATCTGTTATGTTTATAGTTTTCCAGACATTGAAGCAGTCCTGCATTTCTGGTATTGTTTGAATTTGACCAAAAGTGTATCATCTTTTTAACATGGTCTATAGCCTATTTGCTAATATTTTAATGAATATTTTGTGTGAAGATATTCATCAGGAATATCATAGTTTCCTTTCTCTGCTATGTCTTGCCCTAATTCAGATATCTTTCTAGAAGGAGTTTGGTGGCATTCCTCTTTTTCCTATTTTTGTAGTTTATGTAATAATAGAATTTATGTAATAAGAATTTATGTAACAATTTATATTCTAACTGAATTTATTGCTCTCTGAAGGTTTGATTTCAATTCATATGTAAATCCATCTAGTCCGAAAGTTTTTACCCCACTTTGGTAATTCATTTATGACCTTGTTCAATGTCTTTTTCTAGGGTGGATTATTTAAATTCTCTTTTTCTAGTTTATTTACTCTGAATATTTCTTATTTTTGTAAATACCCATCCATTTCATTTGTTATACATCTGTTAGCACATATTCGGGCAAAAGAGTTTTTAATAATTTCCTTTTTTATGGTTTCATTTGTTGTGAATCCTTTTTTATTTTTATATCAACCATTTAGTTTTCCTCTTCTTAAAAAAATGAGCTAATAGTTTTTTTTCAAAAGCAGTTCTTAGTTTTATGATTTTCTGCTTTTAATTTTATCAATCCCTTCTTGAATTTTCAGAATTTTTCTCTGTATTTAGTTCAGGTTTTTAGATTTGTTGCTTCTTTAGTTACATGCTATTTTTCACCGTTTCTTTTCCCTTTTATTGATGACACTGTTGGGAGCTAAAAATTCCTCATTTAGGAATGCTTTGTATCCCAAAAGTTTTGGCATATTTTCTTATTGTTATCATTTTTCTTACTATGCCCTTCTATTAAATGGCATTTTTTAACTGATTATGTCATCTACCTGATTGTTAATGGTAAACAAATTAGTGTAGGGTCATGAGCAGTGCTTTCGAGTTGATGAAGACTCAGAAAATGTCACATGTGGAGTAGTTTTATCTGGGGGATTCACATGCAATTTGGAACACATAATCTCATTTCATCCTCTCAATAAGTCTAGGAATCTCTATGAGGTAAATACTACAGATATTACTATCCCAGTTTACAGATAAAGAAACAGGTTGAGAAAAGTTAGGTGACTTGTTTAATAAGTTTCATAGCTAACTGATTTTAGTCCAAGAGTCTGAGGTAATTGTCAAACCCAAAGTCTTCCTGACTCCAAATTTAATCCTCTTTTGACCATGCCCCAACCTCTCAAAGGCCCTCTAGGAGCTACCGGAATGACATCACCAGATCTGAATGACCTCACATTGTTAAGAGTATGATTTACCCCTATGGTTTCCCATGAAGTCCTAGAAGCGCTTTCTCCTGAGCACTGCTACATTGGTCACATGGTTGTTGTCAGGTATGATGTCACTGGTGGGGCTTCTCTCTGCCTGCAACTTTAGCTTAAATCCTAATTCTTCTTCATAGGAGGATAAGGTCATACTCTACCTTGTTCTTTTAGCTTTAGGTTCCAAGACTTACCCTGCTATTCTATTAAAAATCAGAAGCCCTTAATACATCCAGCTACTGGATGGAGGTAGGGGGAACGACCCACCCTAAAGGAAAAAACTTGTTTCAACTTCTCTAATCTTTCAAAATGAGTTATCTGTCTTTCTCTTTCTTTTTGTTTGTTTCCCTGTGGAGAGACTTGACTAGAAAGTCTTTCTTATTCACAGGGACATTCTTTGTCACTGGTGTCAACTCATGAGGACCTTCAGATTTAAATCTATTTTTTTATTCATTTATTTTTACTCACTTCCACAAGATTTTGAATTCCAAATTTTCTTCCTATCTCTCTCCTTCTCCCAACCCAAGACAGCATGCATTCTGATTACCCCTTCCCCCAAACTGCCCGCCTTTTTGTTACACCCCTCCCTTCTCTTATCCCCATCCCCTCTATTTTCTTGTAAAGCAAGATAAAAATCTATTTTTTAAACTTGATTTCCTTTTTACTAAGACCTGAATCTCTTTCAGACTTCTCTCCAGTTTAGGGCCCTGAAGTCTAAGTAACATACTGCTTAATTTTCAGTGGAGGTAAAGTATGCTCTTAAACTCTTTTTAGGGGAGTTCTTTTGCAGAAACCTCAGAACTATTTGAATACAATCACTTGAAGTAGTTGGAGACTTCTAACAGGTTTTTAATTCATTAGGCAAAATCAATTTAAAGCACAAAAACTAAGTTTAGAGGGTAAAGGCTCTCTTGTAACAAATATAGTCAAGTAAAACAAATAAACATGTTGTCCATGTCAAAAACGTATAGATGATTCTGCACCTCTAGTCTATCACCTCTCCACCAGAAAGTGGAAGAATGAGTCATCTGCCGTCTTCTGGAATTATAAATTGGTCATTATATTAATCACCACTCTGAAGGCATTCACTATATGTTTTCATTGTATGAATTATTTTTCTGCTTCTTTTCATCACATTCTGCATCAATTCACTTAAGTTCTCCTGGGTTTCTCTGAATTTGCCCTTTCATCATTTCTTATGGTATACATTGATATTCCATAATTTATTCAGTCACTGTCCCAATTTATGGTCATCTCCTTAATTTCCAACTCTTTGCAACTCCAAAATTATAAATATTTTCATAATTACAGGCCCTTTTTTTCTTTAATTGATCGAAGTATATGCTGAGCAACAGCATTGCTAAGTCAAAGGGTATATGCAGTTCAATAACTTTTTAGGTATATTTTACAACTGCTATCTAGAATGATTAAATTCACAACTCTACCAACAGGGAGTTATTGGTTTTCCTGTTCTCGCTCGTCACCTCCAACAACTTTCACTTTGATTTTTTTGTCAGCTTCACTAGTCTGCTAGTTGTAAGCTAGAACTTCATAGTTATTTTGGTTTCCATTTCATTTCTTTCCTTTTTTCGTTTTCTTTTTTTTTTTTTTTTTTTTAGTGTTTTGGAGCTTTTATCCTATGGTTATTGATGACCTGCATTTCCTTTTTTTTTTAGAGTTTACCTTCATATTGCTTGCCCACTTATCTATTGGAGAGTGACTCTTGTTCTTATAGATTTGTGTCAGTTGTCTATGTCTATATATCTTCTTCATAAGAACTTTGATAGAAGCTTAGTAGATAAGATACTGGTATCAGCTAGGAAGACCTGGTTTGAATTCTTGCTTCCCACATATTTAGATTGTATGATATCAGATATATTATGTAAATTTTCAGTGCTCTACGCATCTCTCTAAGAATATAAAAGTTACAAAGAAGATACCAACCTGCATTTGTAGAGGGAGTATCCTCACGAGAGAGTTCCCTATATTGACAACATAATCATATCAATAATATCCTTATCAGACTTTTATCAGAGAAGTTGGCTACAAAGATTTTTTCCCCTCAGTTGAGTCCTTTCTAATTGTTAAAACTTCACTGATGGCATTTGTGCAAAACTTCAATTTTATGTAATTGAAATTGCTTATTTTACTCACCTGTGGCTCTCTCTATCCCTTGTTTAGTCAAAAACTCTTCCCCAATCTCTAATTGTAAAATGCATCTACTTAGATTCTGCTCTAAATTAAGTGTACTATAACATAGCATATCTAGGATTGTATCCATTTTTAGCTTATTACCGTATATTGTGTGAGATGCTGAACTTAAACTGATTTGTACCAGTATATGTTCCAAGTTTCCCAGAAGTTTTTTCCACATTTTTATTCTGAACTAAACAAACGTAAAATCAAATGAGTATTTCAATATCCATCATAGAATGAGAGTATTGTACATGAAGCTGCAAATCTATATTGTGCAGACCTCACTTTTTTTTCAAGTATTGAATTAATTCAATACGTAACTCAAAATTGTCCTTTTTTGTCTGCAATTCTTTCTGCCTCTCCTTCTGTTCATGTCTTGTGGAGGGAAGGGGGCAGTACTCGATTCCTAGTACCTTTTTTCTTCTAATTTTCACCTCAACCCCCTCTAAAAAAAGGAAAACAAAACACTTGCAACAAATAAATATGTATAGTGAATGAAAATAAATTCCACGTTAAAATGTTGAAAAACATATACTTCATCATCATTCCCTTGGAATCATGGTTGATCATTGCCTTAATTAGAGTTCTTAAGTCTTTCAAAGTTATTTTTACTTTGCTGTTGTTACTGTACAAATTATTTCATAGGTTCTGCTCATTTCACTCAGCATCAGTTCATATAAGTCTTCCAGGATTCTCTAAAACCACCCTTTTCATCATTTTTTTAAAAAACTTGAAGCCAAGTTTTTTATTTCAATGTCCAGAAGAATGCAGAAAATGAAACAATATTCACAAATACTGTGAATATAAGTAGACCCCTCTACCCAAAACAATGGCTAGCTCAGGTTGTGAACTGTTTAAATCTTTGCACATCTTTCAGTCACCTGATACCCTGAAACACAGAGCAAGTTATTCTCATTATAAGACCACCAAGAAGAGAGAGGCAACAAGTTATGATCAACAGATAATTAAGCTAGACTTTCCTGTATCCAAAGTCTTTTAGCTCCTCAGAATTATCTGCTGAAATAATTCACAGTAAAGAGGAAGGAGATGGTTATCAGTGAAAGTGAGGTGTATAGTCTGAGCACTGTTTTATGGATCTGTTCAGCCCTCATATTCACAAAATGTGTCAAGAAGCCTGAAACTACAATACAAAATGACTTCTCCCCTCTTATTTCCAGAGACAGATGCATTATCTCAACTCCACTTTCCTACAGGTTTGAAATTAACATGCACAGATGAGGAAATGTCTCCCTATTTAAAGAACTAGAAAGAAGCCAATTGAATTTTAAGAACATAGCCCCGTATACAGTATCAAGAGACCTTCCATTTCACAAGACAGCATTAAAGAACACATGTCACACGCACACATGCACACACACATCTAGATATGCACAGGACCTCCAAATGTACAAAATTCTTCTTTGTCCTAAAGGTGTGATAAACTCCTTGAGCTTTTTAAGAATCTTTATAGCCCTTCCATCACAATTCTTCCCTTCTTGAGCTGGAGAGTTTTCCTTTATCAAATGAAAACAGAGATAATTGTGTTGAGAACAGTCAGACAGATTTCCTGAGAAGACAAGTTTGGACTTCTATTTCTGCTCCAATCAGTTCATGAGGAACTGTCTGATCAATAAAGCACTCAGAGTAGCTCATGAAGCAGTTCTCAACTCAACTGTCCAACTCTGGCCCCAAATTTTCCATGATCTAGTCCAAGCATGGTTTAGTTATCCAGTGCACCAACTGCTGGAACCGTTGCTTCTGACTTAACATCTTACTAAAAAGCTTCTGCTCAAGGTCTTCTGGGTCTAGCCCCACAGTGAGTGGATATTGAAGAGAAATCCATATTGGCTGGCCACCGCCAAGCAGAAAGTCCCGTGCTTCAACAAATCCCTTTTTGTTCATTCTCATGCAAGACAATATTCTTCCATAGTTTATTTAGCCATTCCACTACGGATGGGTAACTCTTTAGTGTTCAGTTCTTTTTTTGTTTGTTTTCTAAGTTAATTTATTTATCTTTGCTTTTCAACATTCACTTCCATAAGTTTTAAATTTTCTCTCCCTCTCTCCCCTCACCTCTCCCCAGGGCACCATGCAATCTGATATAGGCTATACATATACATTTCTATTAAACATATTTTCACATTAGTCATGTAGTATAGGAGAATTAGAATGAATGGGAGGTACCATGAGAAAAGAAAAAAACAAAAGAAAACACACAAAAAAAGAAAATAGTTCACTCTGCATTCCAGTTCTTTACTATGACCAAAAGAGCCGCTATAAATATTTTTGTACATATGGGTCTATTTCTACTTTCCCTGAACTCTTTGCAATATAGGTCTAATAGTGCTATTGTTAAGTATGCACAGTTTAGTGACTATTTGACCATTCTAAAGTAATTTTGAGAATGGCTAGACCAATTCACAATCCTACCAACAGTGTATTAAGATTCTAGTTTTCACAACCCTCTCCAATATTTGCCATGTTCCTCTTTGTTATTTTTGCCAATTTAAGGGATAAAATCTCAAATTTGTTTTAATTTCTATTCTTTTATTATTAGTGCTTTGGGAGATTTTCCCCCCATATATTTGTACTGCAGATAGCTTGGATTTCTTTCTTTGACCATTTTCTTAATTGAGAAATGACTTTCATTCTTATCAATTTAAATCACTTCCTTATATATCTTGAAAACAAGACTTATCAAAGAAATGGTCTGCAAAGATTTTTTTCTGAGTTAATTTTAAGTTTAATTATGTTGTTGTTTTATTGCTTAATTACTTCTAATTTTAACTACAGAGTAGCTAAGTAGCATGCCAGATAGATAACCTGTCCTAGAGTCAGGAAAACTCATCTTTCTGAGTTCAAATCTGGCTTCAGACATCTACTAGGTATATAATCCTGGGCAAGTCACTAAACCCTGTTTGCCTCAGTTTCCTCATCTGTAATGACCCCAAGAGGGAAATGGCAAATCACCAGCCTCTTTGCTAATATAGTATTTTAAAATTTTGTATCAACATTTCTTAAAAATATTGGTTTGTCATTTTGTTTCTTTCAACTCTCTCTTGCTGAGTTTTCAAGGCAATAAATGTATCATAGAGGTCATTAGGATCTTTTAATTTTCTATTTTTAACGTGTTAATAGTTTTGTATATCATTA
>JAQQSK010011299.1:0-12330 GCA_028658325.1 Potorous gilbertii | reverse complement strand
ACAAATGGGGAGAAAATTTTGGAACCCAAAATCTTGTGAAAATGAATGTAAAAAGTTAAATAAATTTATTTAAAATTAAAAAAAACATATTTTCCAGGAGAAGCAAGCAGCAGACTGGCTAACTGGTCAGAAAGAAATCTCATGCAGGGGGCAGAGCCAAGATGGTGGAATACAAAGACACATATTAGTAACTCTTCCCCCACAGCCCATAAAATACCTGTAAAGAAAGACTCTCAACAAATTCTAGAGCAGCAGAAGCCACAGAACAACACCGTGGAGCTTTCTAGCCCAGGGTGACCTGAAAGGCCAACAGGAAATGTCTGTCGCATCTGACACAGAGTAGAGCCTAGTCCAGTCTTGGCTATTGGGGATGGCTCTGGGAGGAAAATGAGAGCAGGTCATGGGGAAAGAATCCCCAGTCACACTAGCAGTGGTTCACAGATCCCTCAACCCACAGGCATCAAAGGTCAGTGACAAGGACTTTTCAGCTGACTGACAAATGAGAAGAGCCTTCCCATAGCTCTGGCCTCAGGCAGCAACCTCAGAGCCCAAATAGAATAGACAGTCAGCAGCTTCCACAGCAGCCCCTGGAGCAGCATGCATCCATTGTTGGATCGTAAAATCCCTGGGGGCACTGAGCAGCTGATTCGTACTTCAGTCCTGTGTAGAGGCCCTGCCCCTACCTAATACTCCTAGGGGATTTGAGCAGCTGATATTTATCTCACACTGCATGGCTGCCAGCCCTCTGCAGCTTATCTGAATCTCAGCCTCCAGCCCTGGCTCGGCAGAACTGGAGGCTAGATGGTTGTGAAGAGGAAACACTATTACTCAGATTCTGGGCACAAAAATTTCTCCTTGCTCCCATACCAGTGTACATGCTTGATTGCAGTACCTTTGAGGAACTGAGATCTTACAGACCCCTAGACTATACCCTACACTTGACAAAGTAACTGTTTGGGAAAATGCCCAAAAATGGGGGAAAAATAAGACTATAGAAAGTACTTTCTTGTTGAACAGATATCTTCTCCCATTCTTTCAGATAACAAAGAACAGAAAGACATAAAAAAAAAAAATCAAGCCTTCTGTATCCCAAACATCCAAAATAAATATTCAATGGTCTCAAGCCATGGAAGAACTCAAAGAGGATATTAAAAATCAAGTAAGAGAAGTAGAGGAAAAATTGGGAAGAGAAATGAGAGAGATTCAAGAAACTCATGAAAAGCAGGTCAACAACTTGCTAAAGGAGACCCAAAAAAATGTTGAAGAAAATAACACATTGAAATATAAGCTAACTCAGTTGGGCAAAAGAGGTTCAAAAAGCCAATGAGGAGAAGAATGCTTTCAAAAGCAGAGTTAGCCAAATGGAAAAGGAGGTTCAAGAGTTCACTGAAGGAAACAGTTCTTTATAAATTAGAATGGAACAGGTGGAGGGTAATTACTTTATAAGAAAGTAAGATATCACAAAACAAAATCAAAAGAATGAAAAAATGGAAGATAATGTGAAATATCTCATTGGAAATAAAACTGACAAGGAAAATAGATCCAGGAGAGGCAATTTAAAAATTATGGGACTACATGAAAGCCATAACCAAAGAAAGAGCCTAGACATCATCTTTCATGAAATTATCAAGGGAAACTGCCCTGATATTTAGAACCAGGGGACAAAATAAATATTGAAAGAATCCACTGATCACTTAAAGATATCCAAAAAGAGAAGCTCCTAGAAACATTGTAGCCAAATTCCAGAGTTCCCAAGTCAAGGAGAAAATATTGCAAGCAGCTAGAAAGAAACAATTTTAATATTGTGGAAATACAATCAGGATAACACAAGATATAGCAGCTTCTACATAAAGGAATCAAAGGCTTGGAATATGATATTCCAGAAGTCAAAGGAACTAGAACTAAAACCTAGAATCACCTACCCAGCAAAAATGAGTATAATACTTCAGGGGAAAAAGTGATCTTTCAATGAAATATAGGACTTTCAAGCATTCTTGATGAAAAGACCAGAGCTGAAAAGAAAATTTGACTTTCAAACACAAGAATCTAGAGAATCATGAAAAGGCAAACAGGAAAGAAAAATCATAAGGGCCTTACAAAAGTTGAATTGTTTACATTTCCACATGGAAAGACAATATTTGTAACTCTTGAAACTTTTTTTTTAGTATCTAGGTAGTTGGTGGGATTATACACACTCACTCACACACACACACACACACACACACACACACACACACACGGGGAGAGGGAGAGAGAGAGAGAGAGAGAGAGAGAAAGCACTGTGTGAGTTGAATAGGATGGGATCTTATCTAAAAAATGAAATTAGGGTGTGAGAGAGGAATATATTGGGAGGAGAAAGGGAGAAATGGAATGCGGCAAATTATCTCTCATGAAAGAAGCAAGTAAAAGACTTTTCAGTGGAGGGAAAAAAGGGGGAGGTGAGAGAGAAAACATGAAGCTTACTCTCATCACATTCGACTAAAGGAAGGAATATAATGCACTCATTTTGGTATGAAAACCTATTTTGAAATAGAGGAAAGTAGGGGAGAAGGGGATAAGCTGGGTGGGGAGGATGATGGAAGGGAGGGCAATGAAAGGAGGGAGCAATTAGAAGTCAACACTCTTGGGGAGGGACAAGGTCAAAAGAGAGAATAGAAGAAATTGGGGGCAGGATAGGATGAAGGGAAATATAGTTAGTCTTACATAACGACTATTATGGAAGTTATTTGCAAAACTACACAGATATACCCTATATTGAATTGCTTGCCTTCACAATGGGGATGGGTGGGGAGGGAGTGAGGAAGAGAAGTTTGAATTCAAAGTTTTAGGAACAACTGTTGAGTATTGTTCTTGCATACAATTAAGAAATGGGAAATACAGGTAATGGGGTATAGAAATTTATCTTGCCCTACAGGACAAAAGAGAAAATGAGAATAAGGGAAGAGAGGAATGTTAGAAGGGAAGGCAGATTGGTGATAAGGGTAATTAGAATCCTTGGCATCTTGGGGTAGGAGGAGGGGTGAAATGGGGAGAAAATTTGGAACTCAAAATTTTGTGAAAATGAATGTTGCAAACTTTAATATATTTTTAAAAAAAAGAAAAAATCCCATGCTATCATTGAACTCAGAATAAGGCATCTTTTGACACCACCACTCTGAATGACCCAGCTTCTTTTAACAGTTCTAGGTCAGAGGAGAGTGGTTGAAATTACAAGAGACATAGAGCACTGAGTATGGGTCACATTTCAAGGGCAGAGATGAGTGCTTGCAGTGATGAAGGAGCAAAAGCCTAGATAGATAAAGATCAGAGCTCAGACTAGTAAGGCAGTGATAAGACCACATCCCAGATAATACCACTTCAGAAGCACTAAAAATATATAGCTTTCCATACCGAATTATAAAAACAGCAGAACATAAAAAATTTGAAACTTAGGCAAGTCATCAGTCCAGAGGGAAGCAAGCTCAACTCTAATACAAAGCCAAAAGTCAAGAAATAGCCTGGGAAAATTAGCAAGTAATAACAACAACAAAAAAAGAACTGGGTCATAAAAAGATAATATAGTAAGCCAGAAAGCTCAAAACATAAACTTAGAAGATTGACTTAAAAGTAGCTATAAGCAGAGCCTTAAAGAAAAGTTCAGATTATATATAACCTCAAAACAATTCCTAGAGTTAAAGAAAGCAATAAAATAGCAAAAAAAAGCTATTTTAAAAATTAAATGAGTAATAGAGGAAATTTTTTTTAAATATAAATGAGCAAATTTTGAAAAGAGAATTAAGAGCATACACAAAATAGACTGAATTAAAAGATATGGTCAGAGAATTCATTTTTCTAAAAAAATTGACAATTATTTCATATTAGTACTTCATATATATGCACTAAATGGCACAGAATCCAAATTCTCAAAGGAAAAGTTAATTGAATTGGAGGAAAAAAGAGAACAAAATGATATCAGTGTTTGGGACCTCAACTCACTCCTCTCAGATCTAGATAAATATAATCATTAAATAAACAAGAAAAAAATTGAGAGGAAGAATGGATTTTTTAAGCTATTTCTGATAGATCCCTGGTTGGGAATAGAAAGGAATATATCTTTCATAATTTGCACAAAATGCCCTTACAAAAATTGATAATTCATTATGGCATAAAACCTCAAAAACAAAGCAAAAATAGAAGAAAATTTGAGTATACCCTTTATAAATGATAATGTAATGAAATTATTTTCAAGAAAGTTTCTTTGAAGCTTAAAATTAAATTAATTAGAAACAAAATTAATGACAAACAAAAGCATTATATGATGAATAAGTGGGTTAAAGAACAAATCATAAAAGATCAATAATTTCATTAAAGATAATATAGATAGATAATGAGACAACATAACCAAAACTTTTAGCATTTTTTTTAGAAAGCAGTATTTGGGGCAATTTTTATATCTCTAAACACAGGACATGCAACTAAATCCACATAAAAATAAAATTTGACATTTATCCTTATATAAAATCATTTGCTTTGATTTAAAAAAAAATTATTCTATGTAGGACCAATTAATTGAATCTGCAAACATTTAGAACAAATAGAATGAAAAATCTTTCTAGAAATCATAAATTATATCTTTTCTGAGTAGTATTTGCTTTTCCATCACTTAAGGTTTTCAAAAGGAAGTTGGATGACAAATTGTCAAAGGTGTGACAGAAAATATGCTAACATGTGGATTGGACAAGATCTATTCCAGTTGTGACAATTTGGGTTTCATTTAGTTCTCAATTAGATAAGCAACAATTCCTTCGGATTTTCAATGACTTTAATAGGGTGACTGCCTTTATTAACTAAATGCATCAAATAGTATTTTCATGTTTTATTTGCTTGGCTGATTAATCTCTCCAAAAGCATTTTTTCTCCTTTCTGGAGAGGTTTTGGGTTATTACATTTATTTATAAGCTGATCTTTCCTTTCTTGCTGTGGCAACCTCTCCCAGGCTTGCTTTAATTTCTACTTGTAGGGACACTTTTTTCTGTAGTGAAATATGGCTTTCACCTAATATTTGTTTTCCTCTTTTTTTTTTTTTGCAATAACATCCCACCATATAAATGTGCTTGCCCTAAAGAAGGATACCATGCTCCACTCTCAGTATCCAGGTTATTAGTCGTGAGCCAACATGTTTGTGAATGGGAGCATTTATATGGACTAGTATTGCTAGAGGGTGGGTATCAGCTGTCATTTTGTGTTTCCTCTGAGGAAGCCAGAACTGTGTATTTTTAAAATATGGCCTTCAGTAGTAGGCACTGTTCCTGTTTTCAGAATGATTAAAAACAAAGTAAGTATAATATAAGTTGTAAGGAATTCTGAAATATAATTGAGCCGTGGTGATGAAGTTGGACATTTCTTCTTTTTCTGGGTGCAATTTTTCTTGAAATCTAATAACATTACTAAGTAATACATGGCCATTAATAAGTAGTCATTTACATATGTATGTATGGGCTCTAGCTCTTGCCACTAGTAGAAGCAGCAGCCACTGTCACCCATTGTTGTTAATGCTGCCCCCACTGAATTCCTGCCATGCCCAACATCCTACTGTTCAGCAGCAGCTCACACCAGGACCTGTCCCAGATAGTAGCAGACAGATTGGGACTGGAGCTGGGCAAGGTGGTCACCAAGAAATTCAGTAACTAAGAGACCAATATAGAAATTGGTGAAAGTGTGAGAGAAGACGTCCACAACATCCAGAATGGATGTTTATGATAACTTGATGCAACTTAACTGCAGTGATCCCATGTTTTCCATGTGCCCAACAAGATAAAAAAGACAAGAGTTGTGGTCCAATTTCTGCAAAACTTGTGGCCAATATGCTTTCAGAGGCTGGAGCTGATGATAACATTACCATGGATCTCCATGCTTCTCAGTTACAGTTATTTTGGGGGTTTTTTTGGTTTGTTTTTTTTTGATATTCCAGTGGATAACCTGTATGCAGAACCAGCAGTCATTCAACGGATTCGAGAAAATATTGCAGGATGGAGGAATTGTATCATTGTGTCCCCAGATGCTGATGGAGCTAAAAGAGTGACATCAATTACTGACAGGCTGATTGTGGAGTTAACTTTGATTCACAGAGAAAGAAATAAGTCAAATGAGGTAGACAGGATGATTTTGGTCAGCAATGTGAAGGATCATGTAGCCATCCTTGTGGATGACGTGGCTGATATATGTGGCATGATATGTCATGTTATAGATAGGTTACTTTCTGTTGGAGCCACCAAAGTTTATGCTATTCGGACTCACAGAATCTTCTCTGGACCAGCTATTTCCAGGAGTAATAACGCTGCATTTGAGGCTGTGCTAGTCACAAATACAGTTCCACAAGAGGACAAAATGAAGTACTGCTCTAAAATCCAGATTATTGACATTTCTATGATATTGGCTGAAGTAATATGGAGAGCACACAATGGTGAGTCTATGTATTACCTGTTCAGTCACGTTTCACTATAACTTGAGATCATGGCTTTCCTGTAGACTGTGTACAACCATTCGGTTTCTGTTTAATTATTAGAACTCAACAGTATGATAATTAATGTTTATTAAGGTTTCAGTTGTGTGTGCTTTGAGATACTTTTTTTTTCCTCTCCAACTTTTCCTACCTTTTTAACCCCTCCCTCTTTCCCACCTCCCACTCTTTTTTCCCCCTTTTTTAATGAATTGGCTTGTATGGGAAATGTCCGCATTTTGTTTTGGTCTGGCAGATAACTTGTTCCTGTACTCTTACATTACATTGAAGCTTCAATTGTAAGAGAGTAATTACATTTCAGAAGGTTTTGTTTTAAAATTTTATGTATCTGAGTTTGTTAAAGGTAACTCTGCATTAAAACATTTTGTGTATTCTATTTAATAAAAATGCCTAGGGGCATTTGGGCAAAACTTCTGCTATACAGAATTAGATATTTTATTCAGAATATACATTAATTTAGAGAATTGTAGGATACTTTGAATGTTGACTTTTTTGTTAGTTGGAGTTCAAATTAATTTATTGAACTTTACCGCGTTTAAGCAAAGTTTTGATCAGTTTAATGATGGTCATTGACCAATTTGCTGATGGAAACTTGTAGACAAATCAGTTAAGGACAATGTAGTATAAATGAACGTAGTTTTATATATCACATATAAGTTGACCATCATATTGCTGTAAACTTCTGCTCATTGTTTCTGAAAAATAATTCTAAGTTGCAAAATTCCAAAATTATTTCTGGTGTTAGAATTATATAGAAATTTCTCTATATAATGTGTCAGACTCTAATCTCTATATGAAATGATTTGACAAGCTCTGACTGTGCATTAAAAATTGAAAAGGGAAATTGCACAGAAAATCTCCATTCTAAAAATGTATGTATGTATGTATGTAGCTGTTCTCTAGATATTGCTTCAAGAAGTTCAGATATCTTGGACGTTTATCACTGTAGAAGTAGGGTTTTATCAATATAGAGGAATAGGTCAATGTTTAAAGGAGCATCTCAAATGTCAAGGTACCAGCTCTATTTCTCAAACTTCTTACAGGAAGCTTCTGTTACTGGGGCATGCTCCCTTTATATTTCTTGACTTTTGAGAGTGCATTACTTGAGGAGTGAGTAGAACAAACTCAGGAAAGTGAGAAGGAGGATTTCAAGGTTCCTTTGTTTTTCTAAAGGTAAACAAATGATTAGTCCCTTTCTAGAGATGAAAATTTGAAGGGTTTGGTAGGATAGTGAAACCCATATGTGCAACAGGCAAGTAGCAAAGAAGATTTATACCTAAGGTAAGAAGTTTGAATGTGGGGTGAGACATAGAAATATTGAAAGTATTTACAAAGAATAGATAGTATCAGCCAAAATAATGCATGTGAAATTCAAGGAAAATGCTATAAATAAAATGTCAAAAAATTGAAATATACATCGTTCTTGGGAGAAAAAGAGAGGTTATTGAAATGTCTAGAACTGAGTAAAAGAAGAATGGAGATGTATGAGGATAAAACAATGGCAATGTCATGGAAGCCAAGCAAAGAGAGAGTTTCAATGATGAGGTGGTCAACACCACAGATAATTATTAAAGGTGAAGAAAAATGAGGAATCAGAAAAATAATGTATTTTATTATGTGTTCATTTTAACATTTGGGAGTTCAAATACAGTAGAGCAATGAGTACCAGAGCCAAAGTGATACTGAAGATCAAGTGAAATTAGTGACTGCTACTCAGGGAAATTTGGTGAAGAGAAAAATTAAAAGAACTTGAGAAGGTAACAAAGTGAAGGGGAAAAATAACCTTTTCTTTAGAATAAAGAAGATCTGGCCATGATTATAGGAGATGGTGTACAAGCCAAAGGTGAGGAAAAGAATTTGGAGAGGAAGTAACTTACAGAGCAAGGCTGCAGAGGAAGGAAAAGCAAATGAGAGGAAGAGTAAAGAGAAATTTTTGGTGTTTTTGTTGTTATTGTTCATCATAAGGTTCCATTTCCAGATACATAAGAAACTGATCCAAATTAATTTTTTAAGAATATGAACAATTCTCTAGTTGACATATGGACAAAAATTATGAACGGCAGTTTTCAAAGGAAATAAAATCACAGCATTGATATCCACAAGACAAATGCTCCAAATAATTAATAACAAGAGAAACGCAAATTCAAACAACCTATTAGAGAAGCAAAGTCGACAGAAAAGAAAGATGCAAATGCTAGAAAGCCTATGAGAAAGCAGGAACCTCAATGCACTTTATTAAAACTGTAAAATATGCCCCCAACCCCAAAGTAACTAAATTGTGCGTAATCAATAGCTCAGGGATATCACGACAAGGTTAGTATCCCAAAGAGTTTAAATAAATAGGGAAACATTTAAAACTTGCAAAAATATTTCAGCAACTCTTTTTCTCGTGGCAAATAACTGAAAAATGAAACAATCCTTATGAGTCTTGTCAGATTTCTCTGATACAATCTCTGATTATTTCTTACAACACAATAGTATTCAACGATATCCACATACTATAATTTTTTGTCAATTCCCCAACTTTGGTACTATACATGTAATGATAATTACATAATAATAATTAATTACATAATTCCCATTTAGGAAGATCTTTTCCATTCATTAACAGGATCATGTGACCTCCTTGAATCATAAGTCCCACGTGGTGTTAGGAGCTTGCTGAAGGAGCAGAACAGGAAGGATGGAGCAAAACTGAGAGAAAGTTAATGAGAACAGTTAGGACAGAGGGAAAGAGAGGACACAAGCAAGCAGACAATTAGACTCCAAGTATTTGTTTCTGGGAACGTACCAGAGGAGGACAGGGGATGCTTGGGAAGGGATTTGTTCCCTGCAATGATAATGTGTATCGACTTCTTGGATACAATGATGGATCTGTCTTTCTGGTTTAGGTATTTAGCTCTCTGGTATCTAAATAAATGTTTTACTTTGGCCTTTTGTATGGAGAATCTGTGATCCTGAACTATGCCAGCATATTTATATGACTGCCATCAGTGTTGTGAATATTGCCTGGTCAATATGTTTGGCTTCAAGAACAGGATCAACGGGTGGAAAACTTCTATTCGGAAGTAGAAAGGGTTTAGAGGAAAAAATGGACAACCCAGGATAGGAGGATTTACTGTATTCTTCCCTAGCAATGGAATGATCTAAAAGTACTGCACCCTGTGAGAATTTGGAACTGGGGTTACAGGAGGGGGAACCTAGAGATTTGGAAAGGTGTTTGCAAGGAATAACAATAAGACCAAGGAAAGAGATGTCAGTGGTATGCAGGAGAGGCTGGATTCTATTAACAGGCTACCATATTGTATATGAAAGCAGAGGAGAACTGCTGAAGGAAAAAATTCAGATGGAAAAAGAGTTAGTGAGTTTGCATGGGGATTCTCAAAGTTTGACATCCTTTAAAAGGTAAAGTTGGCGGTCTCAGGTGGAAGAAAAGGCTGTTCACTGAGCTAAGAAGTGGAAGGCTGCCAAAAGAAGTGTGCATACAATCGCTGTACAGACCCAACCTAGTTGCCATGACACTGACTGCCAGGAGAGTACATAGGCAGAAAATATAAGTAAGTCAGAGCTGGAAGACAAACCAATATTGCAGGAGGAGACTTCTAAGGCTGAAGCTTACCCTATACTAAGGCTTACCCCATACAAGACAACCAATCAGGAAACACTGATCAGGGAGATAATTGAACATTTTACTCAGCAGGTCACAGATATTTTATATCAGTTCAACCACAGGATGGAGTATTGTTAATATCTTGATTGTGAGAAACAGTGATGAAGGGACCAAAGGAGTATCAAAAGATGGCATGAATTGCTTAAAATTTGTATATATCAGTCATGATTCTTTTGTACAGCAAGTCTTTAGAGATTACAATGTGCAAGTAGGTAATACTATGACTAATCTGTTAGCACTAGCTGCAGAAGGATGCAGTAAGCAATATCCTACTGATTCTATGTTTCCTAGTGGAGATAGACTTATTCTGGTATTGTATTCACTAAGGGGACAGTATAAGAAAGTTAAAAGAGGAGGTAATGAAGATTTCCATAATGTTCTGAGATATAGATGTATACTATTTACCTTAGCAGTTTACCATAGGAATATACACCCTTAGCAGTTTACCATGGGAATATAATAGTAAAAATGACTCCTCCTGCTTAAAAGCACCTAGTTTTACCTCTAATAATTGGGAAAATAGGATACTTTCTTTCAGATGTATTGGATAAGGTTTCAGTTAAGTGACTGGGAAAGAGATAAATTTCTTGAGAGAGAAGAATAAATAGCCAGCAGATTCAAAATCAGAATAGATTAACAAGGAAAGAGTTGTTTAATGCTCTATTGAGATCAAGGGTAGATTTTGGAAGCATAGATGGCATTTCAACCGATGCATTACATAGGATGTACTGAGAAAAAAGTTTAATATTAGATGAATTGAGAAGAAAGAACTGTCACTCCAGATCTTCCTGAACCCTTGTATCCAACATTTTCACACTTTCAGGGGAAATAGGAAATTGTCTGAGCCCCAGCTCAGATTAAAGAAATACATGATGGGTTTACAGACCCCATATAAATTTGAACATATATAAGAAAATTGATCAAATACTATAACTAGGGCATTAGTAGACACTGGGGTGGAGAATTCCCTCATATAGGGAAACCCAGATAAATTTAAACATGAAACTCCTATCACCATCACAGGACTTGGAGGAGTTTAAATATTAGCCATACAAGTCAAACTAAGGATGAAAATTGGACAATTGCCCATGAAAGAACATACCTTGGTAATTGCAGTCATTCCTGAAAACATCATTGGAACAATATACTGAGAGGTATAACTGTAAGTTTACCTGAGGGGAGATACAAATTTGCAATAAGGAATATAGAGATTAATACAGTTTTCATGGGCAAAATAAAAATGGACCCAATCACTTTACCTAAACTATCATGTGGGCAAGATGGAATTATTAATGCTACAAAAGAATATGTTGAGGCAAGAATGATAGTCCCTGCAACCACAAGATGGAATAATCCTTTCTACCCAGTACAAAAGTCAGATGGGACATGGAGGATAAAAATAGATTACAGAAAATTGCATAATGTCACTCCTCCATTCTATGTTGTTATTCTAGACATTGTTATCATAATAAAGGAATCCAGAAATATGATGGGACTTGGTACACACTTAATGATCTAGCTAATGCTTTCTTTACTATCTCAATAGATTTTAAATAATGGGACCAATATGCTTTCACTTGCCAGGGTTGACAATTTACTGTTACATGCTTGCCACAAGGATATTTGCATAGCCCCACTATTTGTCATAGGATTGTAGCTAAACGTTTAGATGAATTAGAGCTACTTAGTATATAGCTTACTCAATGCATAGATAATATCATGACACAGGGAAAAAAATTAAAATAAATGGAGAAGAGTTTGATGTTTTTAACTCAGCATATGAAAAGGTGGGAAATCAATCCTGCAAAGATCTATGGACCAGAAAAAAATGTGAAATTTTGAGGCATTCAGTGGAATCAGGGGCTATGAGAGATTCTCCCACAAGCCTGACAAAAGATTCAGGATTGTCCTGTCCCCATTAATAAGAAGGAGGCCCCAAACTTTGTAGGATTATTTGGATATTGGTGACATTGCATATCACATCTAGGACAATATTGAAATCATTATATAAAATTAATCTGAAAAATATGAATTTGCTAGGGGATTGAGCAGAGTAAAGTTTTTAAAGAAGGAAAGGCCACTATACAATTGGCCCGAGATTTATAACCTTTGTAAAGCAACCTGGTGGAATTAAAAATGATTGTACTGGATGAATCCGCCA
>JAQQSK010011298.1:0-12330 GCA_028658325.1 Potorous gilbertii | reverse complement strand
AAGCGGTGAGAGAGAAATATATTGGGAGGAGAAAGGGAGAAATGGAATGGGGCAAATTATCTCTCATAAAAGAGGCAAGCAAAAGACTTTTCAGTGGAGGAGAAAAGAGGGGAGGAGAGAGAAAAACACAAAGCTTACTCTCATCATATTCGACTAAAGGAAGGAATAAAATGCACACTCATTTTGGTATGAAAACCTATCTTACCATACAGGAAAGTGGGGGAGAAGGAGATAAGCAGGGTGAGGGGACGATGGAAGGGAGGGCAGTGGGAGGAGGGAGCAATTTGAAGTCAACACTCTTGGGGAGGGACAGGATCCAAAGAGAGAACAGAAGCAATGTGGGGCAGGATAGGATGGAGGGAAATATAGTTAGTCTTACACAACATAGCTATTATGGAAGTCGTTTGCAAAACTACACAGATATTGCCTATATTGAATTGCTTGCCTTCCCAAAGGGAATGGGTGGGGAGGGATGGATGAAGGGAAGTGGGAAGTCAAAGTTTTAGGAACAACTGTTGAGTATTGCTCTTGCTACTAGGAAATAAGAAATACAGGTAATGGGGTATAGAAAGTTATCTGGCTCTACAGGACAAAAGAGAAGATGGGGAAAAGGGAAAGGAGGGATGGTAGAATAGAGGGGGCAGATTGGTGATAGGGGCAATTAGAATGCTCAGTGTTTTGGGGTGGAGGGAAGGGAGAAATGGGGAGAAAATTTGGAACCCAAAATTTTGTGAAAATGAATGTTAAAAGTTAAAAAAAAGATTATAAAAGAAAAGAAATTCCCAAATAAAAACTCCCAGGAATATTAGTGCCAAGCTCCAGAGATTCCAGGTCAAAGAGAAAATACTGCAGCAGCCAGAGAAGAAAGAAATAACTCAAATACTACAGAGGCACAATCAGGGTTATACAGCAGCCTCCATTATAAAAGAATTGAAGGCTTGGAATATCATACTCTAGAAGCCAAAAGAACTAGGATTATAAACAAGAATACCCAGCAAAACTGAGTATAATCCTATGGGGGGGAAAGTAGATATTTAATAGAATAAAGGATCTTCTAGCATTCCCAGTAAAAAGATCAGACCTGAAGAGAAAATTTAATGTTCAAACTCATGACTCAAGAGAAATATAAAAAGGTAAACATGAGTAAGAAATCATAATTAATAAGGTTAAACTGTTTACATTCCTATATAGGAAGATGATACATGTAATTCCCCAAGAACTTTATTATCATTAGGGCAATTAGAAGTCTACTTGAAGGCAGGAATAAATTCATTATGTTAGGATGATTTCAAAAGAATGAAAGACTGAGAAGAGGGATATCCTGGGGAAAGGGGTTAGGGACAGGAAGAACAGGGAAAGGGGGTAGGGAGAGGAAGAATGGGGAAAATTATCTCACATAAAAGAGACACAGAAAGAAGAGTTTTTGCAATGGAAGGGGAAAGTGGGGACAGGGAGTGGGCAATAGTTGAACTTTGCTTTTATCTGAAGTAATTCAAAGAGGGAAGAACACACATATACATATAAATGCATACACACATATATACGTATATTACACTCTCATACAGTTGAGTATAGAAATTCAACTTGTACCACAAGGAAGTAAAAGGAAAAGGAGCTAAGAGGAAAGGGAGAAGAGGAAGTATTCAGGAGGGTAGATTAAGGAAGGCAGAAGCAAAACTTTTTAAGTAAGGGAGAAGATAAAAAAAGAGAAGGATAAATAGGAGAGAATAGGTACAGAAATCAGAAATGTGAATTATGAATAACATGACATCCATAATACAGGAGAGGATAGCAGAATGGATTAGAAACCAGAATCCTACAATACGCTGTTTACAAAAAGCACACTTGAAACAGAAAAACACACAGCGTTAAAATGAAAGACTGGAGCAGAATCTATTATGCATCAGACAAAGTAAAATAGGCAGGAATAGCAATGATGATTTTGGACAAAACAAAAGCAAAAACAGACCTAATTGAAATTACATTTTGCTAAAAGGTACCACGGACAATGAATTAGTATCGATACTGAACATATATGCATCAAATGTTATAGCATCCAAATTCTTGAGGGAAAAGTGAAATGAGTTACAGAAGGAAACAGCTGGCAAACTATACTTGTGCTGACCTCAATTTATACCTCTCAGACCTAGATAAATCTAACAGTAAAATCAATATGAAAGAAGTTAAGGAGATGAACAGAATTTTAGAAAAGTTGGATATGACAGACCTCTGGAGAATACTGAATGGGAACATTTTTTTCAACTATGCAAGGCACCTTCAAAAACTGACCATATATTAAGCTTTAAAAACTTCACAAACAAAAATGCAGAAAAGCAGAAATTACTACATGCAACCTTTTTGAACCATGATCCAATAAACACTACATTCAACAAAGGGCCTCTGAAGCACTGATTAAAAATTAATTGAAAACTAAATCATTTAATCCTAAAGAATGAATGAGTCAAAGAACAAATCATAGATATATTCAATAACTTCATTAAAGCTAACCGAGATGAGATAGAGATAACATAATAAAATCTGTTTGTATTTAAATGTGTATCTCTAAACACTTATATCAATAAAAGAGAAAAAGAATAGATCAATTAATTAGGCAAGCAACCAAAAAAAGGACAAATTAAAAATCCCTAATTAAGCACCAAAACAGAAATATTTAAAATCAAGACAGCTTACTAAGAGTCAAAGCAAAAAAAAATAAATCAATACATAAAACTTTTATCCATTTATGAAAAAAATAAAATAAACGATTCTATAACACAATATGGATTTAATACCTAAATCACAGAGAGGAAAAAAAGAGAAAAAGAATTACAGCCTAATTTTCCTAATAAATATTGATGCAAAAATTTTAATCAAAATAGTAGCAAGGAAATCACAGCAATATATCAGAAAGATCATACACTATGACCAAACTGAATTTATGCCAGGAAAGCAACGCTGATTCAATATTAGGAAAACTATAAGCATATTTGACTATATTAATAAGAAAAACAAAAATCATGTGATTATATCAATATATGTAGAAAAACTTTTGACAAAATACAATGCCCATTCCTATTAAAAACACTAGAAAGCATAGGAATAATTAAGCTTTTCTTAAAATGATAATAAATATCTATCAAAAATCAAGCACAAGCATTACCTGTAATGAGAATAGACTAGAAGATTTTCCAGTAAAATTAGGGGTGAAGCAAGGATTTACATTAACACCATTAGTATTCATTATTGCACTGAAACTGCTAGCTATAGTAATAAAAGAAGAAAAAGAAACTGAAAAGATTAGAATAAGCAACGAGGAAATAAATCTATCACTTTTTGCAGATGAGAATGACAGAATACTTAGAAAACCCTAGAGAGTCAACTAAAAAACTAGTTCCAACTAGTGAAGTTAGTGAAGTTGCAAGATACAAAACAAACCCACAGAAATCACCAACGTTTCTATATATTGCCAATAAAACCTAGCAAAAAGAAAAAGAGAAGTTCCATATAAAATAACTGCAGATGGTATAAAATGCTTTATTTGCCAAGAGACACGGGAACTAAATAAACACAATTACAAAACCCTCTTCATACAAAGACAGATCTAAACAAATGAAGAAATGTTAATTGCTCATGGGTAGGCTGAGCCCTCCAAAAATAAAAATACAATGCTGCTAAATTAATTTACTTATTCAGTGCCGTACCAAACTACAAAAAATTACTTTATAGAACTAGAAAAAAAAAACAAAATTCATCTGAAGAAACAAAAGGTCAAAACTCTCAAAGGAATCATTAACAACAAAAATGTGAAGGGCCTAGCAGTACTAAGTCTCAAACTATATAACAAAGCAAGTAGATAAGAAATAATAGTAGTTGACCAATGGAATAGATTGAGTATACAATACACAAAAGCAAATGAGCATAGTAGCCTAATGCTACACAAACCCAAAGATCCCAGCAACTGGAGCAAGAACTCACTATTTGACAAAAACTGCTCAGGAAAACTTTGACAAAGACTAAGAACAGACCAATATCTCAGACTGTATACCAAGAGTAGCTCAAAATGGGTACTTGACTTAGTCATAAAGAGTGATATCATAAGTAAATTAGGGGAGCATGGAAGTAATTACTGGTCAGATCTTTGGTTAGGGGAAGAGCTCATGACCAAAGAGACAGGTTCAGAGGAGCTGAAAGTGGATTTTGATTACTTAAAATTAAAGTTTTTGCACAAACAAAACCAATGAAGCCAAAATTAGAAGGAAAAAAGAGAAATAGGGATTTTTGTAGTTTCTCTGATAAAGATCTCATTTCTCTAATATATAGAGAACTAAGCCAAATTTATAAAAATAAAAACAGTTCTCCAATTGATAAATGGTCAAAGGATATGAGTTTTCAAAGGAAGAAACCAAAACTATCTAGCCATATAAAAATGCTCTAAATTGCTTATAATTAGAGAAATGCAAATTAAAACAACCCTAAGGTACCACCTTGTATCCATCAATCAGATTGGCTAAGATGACAGGAAAAAAAATGACAAAGTTGGAGTGGATATAAGAAAATAGGTACACTAATGTACTGTTGGTACAGCTATGAACTAGGCCAACCATTCTGGAAAACAATTCAGAACTCAAAGAGCAATAAATTAGCAAATACCTTTTGATGTAGCAAATGCCACTACTATTAGGTTTATACACCAAGGAGACAAAAAGGGGCTGGGGGTGGGGAAAGGATCCATATGTAGAAAAACATTTATAATAGCACTTTTTATGGAGCAAAGAATTGGAAACAGGTAATACCCATCAACTGGAAAATGGACAAACAAGCTGTGACATATGACTGTGATGGGATACTATTTTGATATAAGAAATGATGAGCAGAATGGTTTCAGAAAAAACCTGGAAAGACTTATATGGACTGAAGCAAAGTGAAGGAAGCAGAACCAGAACACTGCACACAGTAACAACAATATTGTGAAGATGATCACCTGTGAAAGACTTGGTAACTGATCAATACAATGATCCACCAAAGGACTCACTTTATAAAATGCTATCTATCTCCAGAAAATGACAGACTCCAGAGTATGGATGGAAGCATATTTTTCCTCTTAATTTTTCTTGCTTGTTTGAGGAAGAAGGAAGTGGGGGAGGAACATGGAAATATTTCACATAATTCATACATATAATGGATTTTTCCTGCATTCTCAGTCGCTGGGGGAGAAGTGAGAGGATTTGGAAATAACAGTTAGATTGAAAAGAAAAGAAAAACACCAGTAACCCCAAACTAAATTAGAGTTCAATTGCACCAACATAAATGACAGTTATAGCACCTTGAAGGCCACATCAGGCACATATAAAAATGGAATGAACAGAATTTTATATTTTGCTTGTAACAAAGCACAACACATTACAATTGTCTGAAACTTGATTTACTGATTACAAAAAAACATTTAACTTGGTATAGTAAAATGAGGAAGAGAAAGAAGTAGGCATTTATAAAGTGTCTCCTATGTGCCCAAAAACAAACAAAAAAAAAAGCAGCTGGATAGTGCAATGGATAGAGTACCAGCCCTGGAGTCAGGAGGACCTGAATTCAGATGTGGCTCTAACACTTGACACTTACTTGTCGTATGACCCTGGGTAAGTCACAACCCCAACTGTCTTGCCAAAAAAAAATTTTTTTTTACAATAATCTCATTGGATCCTCACAGCAACCCTATTACATATGTACTATTACTATCCTTATTTTAGTTGAGGAAACTGAGGTAAACAGAGGTTAAGTGACTTCCCCATGAATATACAATTAGTAAGTATCTAAGGCTAGTTTTGAATGCAGGTCTTTCTGATTCGAGGCCCAGAACTCTATCCACCCTACCACCTTGCTTCCTCAAAAGACCAACTTATAGGCTCTACACACAAGGGACAATATTGATTTTTATTAACTCATTTGTTAAAGGTTTCCATAAATGATCTCTTTGTGAATGTTTTTTTTCATTTTTTATTCATTTCAAAATGAATTAAAATTTAAATACTGAGATAAAGAAGAACATTTCCATATGGATATGCACAACATAAAAAGAAGATTCAATATAAAACCATGAATTTCCATTTCACTTTATAAAAAAGCTATGTAGTACTACACATTATTTTCAAGGTTACTCTGCTTTTCTGTGTTTCAAGTTTTCTTTTGCTTTCTGCTATGCACTTTTTTTCTCCCTCTCTCCCCACCTAGCCCTAGAGAAGGTTACCATTAGACACAAATATATATATGGAGAGAGAGAGAGAGAGAGAGAGATAAAACCATATTATACATACTTCAATTTATCAGTTCTTTCTCTAGAGGCAGATAGCATCTTCATTCATGGGTCCTTTGTGCACATGTTAAGTTTATACAATATTTCTTGATTCAATACAAGAGAGTTTCAGTGATACTCTGAGGATGTCCCACACAAAGTCCAAATGCAAAAAGGATTTCCTCTAGATGGTGAGGTCCTCCAGATACTCTTATTTAAGGATGATATTGACGTTATCAAGCCCCAGATCATCACATGGCATCCTCTCTGAGATAGCAAATTACTCAAGAGATCAGCTTAATGATCCAAACAAAAAAACCTCAATGGATGAAATATACCAACTAAAGAAACAAGCATATGTAATTAAACGCTGCTTCACTAAATTAGTACACCGGTCTACAGCCACAATGAATTGAGTCTAGAATTAAAAGAAAAGAATACTGAATTACACTGGGAAATTGTTCAGTACCTTTTGTAATTCCAAACTATTTCAGAACATTAAAAAACAAAATCTTTTTAATACCAGTGTTCTCCCAGCAACACCATATGGCTATGAATCCCAGAATACCATACTCTGCAAATAATCCAAGTTGCAGTGGAGATACACATAGTAAATACAAGTAAGTTGCAGCACATTTCCATTATGTATGTGACTTACATAAAGAGTACTGCAAGCAGTACAAATGAGGAAATTCTTATCAGAACATGCAAGCTAGTCAAGCCACAAGAACACAGGTTGTAAGAGACAGATGTCCTGAACTGCACTACTATCTATAAACTGTAAGAACATTTAGAGAAAATCTCCTGCATGTTGCATAGATCTCCTTTGGATGATCTATGGAAGAACATAGATAAGAGTTACTTACACAAGACTAAGCAGGTACAGACTGAGTTTTAGTCTGTATCAATGGAGGGAATACCCACATTGATGAGATAATAGGTTCAATGAAGTACTGAAATACCAAATAGTGAAAGTATTTGAAGCTTGTATGGATTGCTAAGTATTATAATTTCTATTCCTCTAACAAAAAAAAAATACTGAACAAAGACAAAATTGATTTGTACTCCACAACAGTAAGTTTAAAGTTTGCAAAGTGCTTTACAATTATCTCATTTTATCCTCACAACTCTGGGAGGTAGGTACTTATCCCCATTTACAGATGAAAAAACTGAGTCAGACAAAGGTTAGGTGGTTTGCCAAGGGTCAAAACATCTACTAAGGGTCCATGGCCAGATTTTTTTCCTTTTTTTGATATTTACGTAGCACTTAGTACATGCCAGGATCTGTGAAATGCTTGACAAATATTGTCTAATTTACAACCTAGCACTATATTTTAGAGTTGAGTAACTGATTTGGCTCTAAACTGCACACCACTTTGGATTGCCCAATTAATATTTTCTTGTGCCTGCAGAGATAAATGGGACATAATATATGAGAATCCAGCCAGGCAAATTTCTAGTAATTACCATTCCTCTCTGAGAATAGAAAGACACTAACCAATTCAAATCAATTCAGTTCCACAAGTATTTATTAAACACACATTCTGGAGAGAGCATAAATCATCCGATTCCATGAAGAACAGGAGAGAAAATTCTTCTCCAGCAGGAAACAAAACACAAATCCCTGTCCTTCCCCTTTCCTAACACATGAGGTCACTAGTGAATCAAAAAATACATTCTTCCTGGGAACTCTAGCAGAACTGCTTTACATGACAGTAAGTTTTCAAAAAGTTGATGAGAAATCTCTCTCCTTTAGGGGAAAAACAAAATTCAAGTCCAATTTGCCTCAGTAATCCCAAGTGATTTTCAAGTTGGACGGCAGCTGCCTGGAGCTAATCTCATCAAATTTAGTTCCATCCTGCACGGGTATGCTGTAGAAACGAACAACATCCTTGACACTGTGCATCTCATGAAGCCTAGAATTGGGGACCACATGACCGAATTCTTCAGCCAGCTGTGCCAGGAGAAAAAACTTCATCTGACTCTTTTCCAGGCTGGTTTCTTGCCAATCATTGTTAAGGCCTGTCCCAAAAACTCTCCTGACATGAGATTCCACACGACTCTGGAGATCCTCAGGAGGAATGTACTTTCGAATTCGTGGTGGTGGACGTTCCAGAACAGGCTCTTCTTTAATCTCTACTGGTTTCTCAGACACCTCTACTTCTTCCTGTTTCTTTCTAAAATAAGAAATAAGAAGCAATGATACTAATTGTTATCATTCCTGCTAATAACAGCTTTACGGTTAAAAAGCACTCTTAATGCCTAGACCATGACATTATTCAAATTATTAAGACATTAATGATTAAAACAACAAGAACCTAACTCCATCTACGAAGGAGGAAGCTGAGGGTCAGATCTGGTAAAATAGGATACTCTGAGGAAGTATAAGGTCAGGAGAAGTAACCTGAAGGGTCAGAGCACCAGAGATTCCCCCAGCCATTCATTTAACAGAGCTGAGTGTCTAAAACCAAATCCTGAGATTCTCATAGTGATTTACAATTTTCATAGTATTTCATAGTCACTGGGACTTTTGGTCCTCCTAACAGTTCTCTAAGCGGAGAATGGCATTCTTCTGCTTTTTTAAGGGGAAAACTGATGTCTGGAAATAGAGAAACTTAATTCGACAGACAACAAATAAAAAAATTGTCAAGCAACTTACTGTTTAAATTCATTGTGACAGACGCTGGAAATAAAGATAACAGGTATCACCCTCTAGAAGACTGGAGTCTAACAGCAGAAGGAAACACATGCACACAACTAAGAATTTGCATATGATTAAGCGTATAAAGTCAGAGTAGCACGAGGGATTCAAGAAGGACTGGTGACAATTAAGCATCGATGATAAGGGACAGCAGTCCTGAACAAATGGCACCTAAGCTGAGCTCTGAAGAAAAAGAAGCTTTTCAAAGGTAGAGAGATGTGGGAAGGTTCACCCCAGGCTGAGATGAACGTGTGAAGATTCCCTGTGGAACGGAGAGCTAGGGGACAGAAAGGAACAAAGAAAACTGCCCAGTCTGACTGAGAGAAACAGAGGATGAAAGGGAAGTTACAGTCAGACAGTGAGAGGCCCTAAGCTTAGGACAAAGAAGGAGTGGAGAGCCACCAAAAGCTAAGCAGGGGAGGACTGCTTAGTCAGAACTGTTTGTTAAGATTACCTTGACAGCAATCAGAAGGATGGTGTGGAGGCAAGAAGACCAGGTAGAAAGCTACTTTGAAGTCTTAGTGTGAGTAAGGAGGTCCCAAACCAAAAGGACAATCGTCTACCTAGAATGAATCGCATCCTTCCCCTGCTGACACCCTCAAGGATACAGTATCCACTCCTCAGCCCTTACACTGTTGCTCCAGTCTTCCTTTCCAGCCTCACTCTGCTGCTCCACCTCCTCAGACACCCTGTACCAGAGAAACTGAACTAGCAGCTGTTTCTGGACAGCTCTTTCCTGTTTCTACACATTTACACAAGCTGTCCCCCTTGCCTGAAATGTGTTCTCTCCTCCTTCACCTGTCACAATCCTTTTCTCTCTTCAAGCCCACCTCAGGTGCTATCTTTTCAGTAATCTTCCAGGTGCTCTGAGCTGAAAGCATCCTTTCTCCCTCCTCAAATTTTCCTTAGAGCCTTTTGTCCGGAACTCTCCTCTTCCTATCATATTTACTATCCTTGTGTATGTGGGGATGCCTTAGACCATCAAAGTTCTTGTGGAGAAAGGCTGATTTTTTAAACTTTATATCTCCAGGACTGAGCATAATGCATTATATATAAATGCTTTTAAAAAACTTTGCTGAATTGAATTTATCTGGCATTTTATAGCTTCTTCACAGCACCAGGAGATCAATGACTATGGATTAAAGGGACTTTACAGGTCCCTACAAATCTAGTCCCTCATTTTACAGGTAAGGAAATGAGGCCAAGAGAGGTTAAGTAAGGAAAGTAGCATTTACCTAGGATAACAGAGTTAATGAATGGCATGGCCAAGACATGTACCTATTTCAATCACACCACAGGCAATTACTAGGTGGCAAGGCACACTGGGGGGATGCAAAGATGTATGAGGAGCAGTCTCATTCCTCCACAAAGACTGCATTATAGTTGAGAAGATAAACACAAGAAAAGTTAAACTAGGGGTTCAAGACATCATCAGAAAGATGGTACGCAGTAACAGGTGATACTGAGTTCTTTGGATACTCAGTCCCAAAGGCAGCATGGTGGAGGCTGGGCAAGTTTACTGAGAGGTATGTCTCACACAATCTAATTGGAATTTAGGGGCTACAAACTCCTCCAATGACAAATTTGCCTACTCAATAACATTCACCCTGTCCATCGAAACATGTAAGTCCAGTCATCCCTACCAACCCCCTGCATCCTTGTTATCCATACTTTAGGCATAAACTGTTCTTTCTTTGCCCCTGTAACTCTTTTTCATACTACTGGATGTTCCTTCAACTGTGGACTGGCAGAATATTATTCTATTGTGAGCAAACTCTCCTGTATCTTCTACCTTGTGCAGAAGTCAGGAAGACCTGAGTTCAAATCTCACCTCAGACACTTGACACTCACTAGCTGTGTGACCTTGGGCAAGTCACTTAATCCCTACTGCCTCATCCCGGGTCACCTCCAGTCATCCTGATGAGTGTCTGGTCACTGGATTCAGCTGGCTCTGGAGGAGAAGTGAGGCTGGTGACCTGCACAGCCCTCCCTCATTCAAAACAAAGTCAAGAGCAAGTCATGTCATCATTTCTCTGATGGCGTGGTCTTCTTCAGCAACGAAGGACGAACACACACCCCTTCTACCTTGTGTACAATCCATCCTTTTACTTCCTGGCCTTTCTCTGTTAACACAGGTAAGACCTGAGAAAAGGCCACCTGAAGTGGCCATGGATGGATGCCACTGGTGACCTTTTAGAAAATACTTTTCCGCTGAGGAATGCAGGAATGAGGAAGCCTGGGTGGGAGAAGCGAGGGTGAGTGGGTTCTTGGGCAAGCTGGCCGTGAAAAGCCGAGGCTGGAGGAGCTCTGAGTGTCCCTGAAGCCCACACCGGAGAGAGGAGGCTGGGACGAGCCCCTAAAGGATACTTTGTATCATAAACTGCGGGCTGTGGGATGGCCCCTCAGCAGCTGGGGAAAACACCCAAGAGAGAGCTTGGAACGCCTGGGGTTGGGGGCGGGTCAACAGACCTGGGTTCTAGTCCTGCCTTTGTCAACAACTCCCTGAGTGACCCTGGGTACGTGAATTCCCCTCTCTGCCTCAACTTCCCCGTCTGTAAAAATCAAAATGGGGCTGGATGACGTCCAAGGACCCTTCTGACCGGGGCAATCGATGGGGTCGGGGAAGTAGGTTGGCCTCGCTTCCCAGCCGGACCAGCTGCGATGGGGGAGGGGAAGCGGGGGAAGTGGGGCAGGGGGGGAGGGGGTGTCGGCATGTCGGCGACAGGACTGTACATTACAGACTGTGGAGCTGGGCATGACCTTGGGGATCACCTCCAGCCCCTCAGGACACCGAGGCCCAAGACAGGGAGCGGCGCGCCTAAGGTCACACAGCCCGGATTCCGAACCCCGTCCCCCTGCCCTCCACACCCCTCCCGGCCAGGCCCGAGCTTCCAGCTTCCTCCAGAGGGAGGTAGGGACCGGCCGGCCGTGGCTTCTACCTGTTCTGGCCCCACAGGGCCCGGCGTGGGATCCTCAGGCCTGTCCTCGCGAGTCGTCCGCCCGACGAGTGGAGCGCCATGGCCGCCGCCATGACAGGCGAGACGCGTGAAGGCCGAAAGCGAGCTCCGCCCCCGCCGCGAAACGCCCCGAGCCCAACTGCATGCCGGGAAGTGTAGGCTCAGGACCTGGGGAGGGAGAAATGCCGAGGCACGATGGGAGTTGTAGTCCAGGACCAAGCACTTCTAAAGGACCCTGAGAATGGGCAGTCTGTGCTTCTGGGGCTGGGGCAGAAATCCCCGGGAGGGATAGGAGGGAAGTTCTGCAACGGTCCCTTTAGGTTTGTACCTTGTTTTGGAGGGAAGTAAAGCTTCCTGCCCTCCTCTCCATTCTGTGCCAGAGGTGG
>JAQQSK010011297.1:0-12330 GCA_028658325.1 Potorous gilbertii | reverse complement strand
GCCCAATGGAAATATGCAATGAAAAAATTAAATAAGTTTTTATCCATTTGTTAATATATTTATGGCTCAAGTTTTTTTTCTTTTACAAAGTAATAGAATAGTTATAGAAAGGAAAATTTCTTAAAAATATTACTGAATATCTTACCCAAAGATAAACCCGTACTGATATGATGAGATTATTGTTTTTATAATTTAAAATATTTTAGGACCTAGACTGAACTGTTTTCTTTCTTTTAATCTCCATACATACACTTGTACGTGCAGAGAGTTTTATCTACATCTTTAGAAATTTGCATGTTTGTATTTTCACACAATGAACCAAGTGTAATAGGACGACCTGAGGAATTATCTAGGATCAGGAATGCTTTAGAGGTGGTATTGCTGTCTTTGTGATATTTTTTCAACAGCTGGGCTGAAATAACTCAAAAACCAGTCTTCAGAAACAGATTTAGTCTCCCATGCTTGCCAAAGAACTTGAAGCAATTGATGGTTGTAGCCAGTTAGAGGGTGAGGATTTTCAGCCCAATAAATAGTGATTTTAATTTCAAATCCTCTTTTCTATTGCCTCCCACCAAAAGTGTTAGGTGATCCGTAGACATTTTAAATCTGGATTGAGTTTTAGTTTGTTTGTTTTTCCCATAGAAATGTAAGATCTGGAAGGCATCCTTTTCCAGAACAAGTCTGTTTCATCCATGTAAGAAATTTGTTGATCAATGTATCCACTTTCATGCATTATTTTCTTCAAATGTCAGGATGTTTAGCTGTTATACCCTCATCTACACTGGCACAGTCTCCAATAATTTTAACACGATGCAATTGAACTTGTAGTAAAATTGTGTTCACTATCCACTTCATTTCCATTTTTTTCACTGCCTTAAACTAGAAGTTTTTGTCTGAATAGCTGCTCAAAGAGGAATATACTTTTGATTGTAATCTTTAATCAATACAGCTAAAAGATGCTCTCTCTTTTTCTACCATGGTAACAATATTATTCCTTTTAATTCTTTGTAAGCCATAAAAGATGATTTTTTTAAATTTCACCTTCAGGTTTTTTAATATTCCATTACCATAGATTCAGACATTCTGATATCTCATCCTATTTTTGTTACGTTAACCATGTTCATGACATTTGATTACCTGAAGCTTTAGTTCTAATCTAAAAACAAGTCTCTTCCTGTTTTTCATAGGTAGTGTTTCTACTGGAAGTATCCTTCCTTTTGTATATTTGTCTTTTGTATATTTTTTATAGTTTCTTTAACACAAAACTGTTGGTAAGATGGTATATAGAAACATACATGCACATGTCATGATAAGATTGTGGATGTTGTTGTTCAGTAGTTCTGTCATGCCTGACTCTTTGAGACCCCATGGACGCCAGGCCTTTCTATTCTCCACTCTCCTGAACTCTGTCCAAGGTCATATTTGTTGTATGTATAATAGTATCTCTCCACCTCATCCTCTGCCATCCTTTTCCCTTTGCCTTCAATCTATCCCAACATCAGGATCTTTTCCAATAAGTTCTGTCTTCTCATTATGTGGCCAAAGTATTTGAGTTTTAGCGTCAGTATTTGATCTTCCAGTAAAGAGCCTGAATTAATTTCTTTAAGTATTTGACTGATTTGACCTCTTTGCTGTCCAAGGGACTCTCAGAAGTCTTCTCCAGCACCACAATTCTAAAGTGTTGATTCTGTGACACTCAGCTTTCCTTATAGTCCAACTCTCACAGCCATGCATTGTTACTGGAAAAAGCATAGCTTTCACTATAAGCACCTCTGTCAGCAAGATTTGTGATTGTACTAATGTGTTAAAACCCTCAACTAACTCACACTTATTACATTAATAGAACTTTGGCTCACATTAAATGAGACTTGGTATTATTTTATAATTGGCACAAAATAAAAGTTCACATTAATTTGAACTTGCATTAATCATAAATTTAGTTATTTTTTTTATACTTTTTAAAAATTTATTTATTTTTCAGTTCTCAACATTCACATCCACAACAATTTGAATTCAAAATTTTCTCCCCATCTCTCCCTACCCCTCACCCCAGGACAGCATGTACCCCATCCACCCTTTTCCTCAAGTCTATCCTCCCTTCTATTACCACCCCCTTTTTCCATTCCACCTCCCCTCTATTTTCCTGCAAGGCAAAATAGATTTCAATATCCCATTGCCTGTACATCTTATTTCCCAGCTGCACAATAAAACAATTTTTAACATTCATTATTAAAGCTTTGAGTTCCACATTCCCTCCCTTCCTCCCTCCCCACCCACCCTCATTGAGAAAGCAAGCAATTCAATATGGGTCATACATGGGTACTCATGCAAAACACTTTCATAATAGTTGTATTGCAAAAGACTAACCACATTTCCCTCTTTCCTATTATGCCCTCCATTTATTCCATTTTGGCCCTTGACCTATCCTCCCACAATAGTGTTTGCTTCTGGTTGTCCCTTTCCCCAGTTTGCAGAGTCTTCCATTATCTTCCCTCTCCTATCCCATTCCTATAATGGCAATCAAAACAGGATCTTTTGCTGTTTTTGTTCTATATTAATCAAGTGCCTCTGACTGAGTCTTGCCTTTACCAATCAAGAGTTTTTACAAGGAGTAAAATACAGAAACAAGAGTTTATTTGACTAGAAACCATGTATGAATTTGTATTGTGAATGTGATTAAAAATCTTCCCCATCCATTAATGGGCCTACCCATTAAAGGGAGTTTGTTTAGGGAAGATTGGTTGAAACACCTATAGCTTTTGTTAATGAGGCACTGGTTCTCAAGGATTGGGATGCCCTCTGGCTCTAAAAGAGGTATAAATACTCTGTGGGTGAGGTTTTACTTTGGGGCTTAGTTTTTGATAAGAACGTTTGAGTACCAGATGAGGACTCCGGGAAGTTGTTAAGGAGTCCCCTGAGTTTGAGAACCAAGATATCAGGCTTCCCTCTCTGGTAACTATGATCAGACAGTTGGGGTCCAATTGTCTGTTGAATTCAGGCAGAGGAAGCCATGTCTGATGATGTTTTGATTTCTCTGTATTTTCTTTGAAATTCAGAGTGCTGACTCCCTGAACCAACTGAATGAAATATGTACTTGCTTAAAAGAATGATACATGTGATTGATTAAAGTGATTATTAATTCCTCAAAAGTTGCTTTCCTTTTATGAATGCAGATCTAAGAACCTGTGATAGTAGGGCCCTCTGTGTGTGTTGTGGTACTTACTAATACATTTCTCCACTGCCTTCCTGAAGTACAAAATAAATTTCCATATTCAATTGAATGTATGTTATTCCCTCCTTAAGCCAAATCCCATGAGAGTTAGGCTCATTTATTTCCTTTCATCTCTCCCCTCTTCCCCTCCATTGTAAAAGCTATCTTGCCTCTTTTATGGGAGATGATTTGCTACATTCTACCTCTTCCTTTCTCTCATTCCTAAGATATTCCACTCAACAGTAAATTTTATTTTTTAAGTATTCTCTCTTCATATTCAGCTCACCCTGTGCCCTCTGTCTGTATACATATATAAATATATATGCATATATATATATATGTGTGTGTGTGTTCAACCTTCATTTTTGAAGAACATAACATCAGAGAAAGGATGACATGACTTCCACATGACTTTGTTTTGAGTGAGGGAAGGCTGTGCAAGGTCACCAGCCTAACTTTCCCTTCCTGAGCCATCTGGATCCAGTGACCAGATATATTTTCTTTTCAACAAGAATGAATGGAAGTCCTCCATTTCATTAAAATCCCATTTTTTCCCTGTGTTATACTTAATTTTGCTGAGTGATTCTTGGTTTTAATCCTATCTCCTTTGACCCCTAGTATATGATATCCCAAGTCTAAGATCCCTTAGTGTAGAAGCTGCTAAATCCTGTGTTATCTGTATTGTATTTCCACAAGATTTGAATTTTTTCTTTCTGACTGCTTGTAATATTTTCTCCTTAACCTGGAAACTCTGGATTTTGACTACAATATTTCTAGGAGTTTTCACTTTGGGGTCTCTTTCATGAGGTGATCAGTGAATTCTTTCCATTTCTATTTTACCCTCTAGGTCTAGAATTTCCTTCAGGGCAGATTTCCTTCATAACTTTTTTTTATCAAGTTTAAATCATTTTTTAAAAAATGTTTATCATATATTTAATCTCAACAGAAATGAACAATATTCAGATTATAAGCAAGAACTAAATTACTCCAATGCATAAACTTGGAATATTTTGTATTTTGGTAAAAGAAAAAGTGTAACCCTTAACAAAACCCTAATAATAAGTACTTATTTGCTCTGTTTTTCCTCTGGTCTCTTTTGTTTCTATACTTTTTCTTTGGTCCGCCATTGAGATAAACATATTACCTATCGTCCTTCAGTTTTTTATGGTTTTATATTGTTAAATCATTGATCTGGTTGGAATTTTTATAGTATATATTGTGGAATATCAATTTAAATTTATTTCTTTTCTGCATTGCTATCCATTTCCCCTCAAGATTTTATTAGATAATGATTAATTTTCCCAGTATCTTGTAATCTTGCATTTATCAAATGCTAATTTTTCATATATGTCTAGTTCTATTTAGCTACAACTATTTTGTCTTTATTGGCATTTTTCTATCCTTTTGAGTTGCATTGCCTGCCATTTTGTCTTTGATTCTATTAGTCTTGGTTTTAGCTGATACTATTTTATAATTTTCTCTCCTAAAATCCTTTTGCAGGGTCTCTTCGGTAGATTCTTTCCCTTCTTTCCTTCCTGCCTTCCTGTCTTCCTTCCTTAATTTCTTTCTTTCTTTCTGTCATAATTTTCAGAAGGTGATATCTAGGTTCTTCTTTTGATCATGGTTTTCAGGTAGACCATTCATTTTAAAATTATCTCTCTTCGATCTTTTTTCCAGGTCAGTTGTTTTTCCAGTGAGATGTTTCATATTGTCTTCTATTTTTTCATGCTTTTGGTTTTATTTTATAATTTCTGGATTTCTCATAAAGTCATTAGTTTCCATTTGCTCCATTCTAATTTTTAAAGAACTGTTTTCTTCAGTGAGTTTTTCCATTTGGCAAATCCTGCTTTTTAAGGCATTCTTCTCCTTGTAGGCTTTTTGGACCTCTTTTGCCATTTGAGTTAGTCTATTTTTAAAGGTGTTCATTTCCTTAGTATTTTTGGGGTCTCAACCAAAAGCATGCTTTTCTGCCCTGGAACTTCGAGTAGGATTCCCTCCGCACTGCTGCCATGAGCTCCACCAAGCCAATGCTCCTCCTCATCCAGGCCCACTACTCAAGACTGAGACCCTGATCTGTAGGCTGAGAGTTCCAGAAGCAGCCACTCCTACCACAGTGTATGCTGCTGCCCTGGGGCAGGGGCCCAACCAAACTCAGCTCTCACCCAGGTGAAAGTGTTTTTTCTCAATGACCTTTGAATCTATCTTTGGTGTTTCTGTGTTGAGAAATCTGGAAACTGCAGCAACTGTCCATGATTCAGGGCCCTGAAACCTACTCCAGTCCTGTCTGTGCCACATGGCCCACACTGGGCTGCACTCCACTCCAAGTCAGGTATGATAGACTCTTCCTATTGGCTTTCCAGTCTATATTGGGGTGGAAATCTGTTTCACTCTGTTATTTTGTGGCTTCCACTGCTCTAGAATTTGTTTAGAGTTATTTTTTGCAGGTGTTTTAATGACTTAGAAGGAGAGCTAGAGCAGGTTTGTGCTTCTACTCTCTCATGTTGGCTCTGCCCCCACTTAGTTGTATTTTTAATGCTATTAGCTTGAACCCTGATTCCATTGTGTTCACCTTGATGTTAACCATCAGTGATTAGTACCTCAGCTTGATTTAACCAACTAATGTCAATTTACTTTTACAAAATGATATTTACTGTGAAACTATAGCAAGAATAAAAGTTACAAAGGATTTTCCCTTGACACCCAAGGACAACTTCTTTCCTTTGTCCCTAGGGATAATGGGCTCCAACTTAAAGCATTTTCTATATATCATTTGGCCACACAAATTTCACTTCCAAATTCATAATAATCAGTGAATAAATCACTATAGCTCCCTCTTGCCTAGGTTAAACAGGTTGTTCAATACTTTACTTCTCATTGTATGGCTTCCATAGAATCCCAGCTCCTAGATCTCAGGTGGCTCCCTATTCTGACCTTTCAAAGTTTATAAGATTCTACTTTTCTGCAATACTCTTTCACCTGAAAACACAAAACAACAGAAACAAAAAGACAAAGAAGAGAATCCCATATTCAAGGACCATCTGATGGCTCCAGATGGCAGGTTCCAAGGTCTCTCCCCATCTAGAGGCCTACTGAATGATTTCTCTCACTCAAATAGCAGCCAGGAAGAGACAAAGATGAATAGGACTCTTTTTTTGCCTGGTTGTGTGTTTGCCCTTCGTTGCCAAAGAAGACCATGCCATCAGAGAAATGATGACATGACTTGCACTTGACTTTATTTTGAGTGAGGGAGGGCTGTGCAGGCCACCAGCCTCACTCCTCCTCCAGAGCCATCTGAATCCAGTGACCAGATATTCATCAGGATGACTGGAGATGACCCAGGATGAGACAATTGGGGTTAAGTGACTTGCCCAAGGTCACACAGCTAGTAAGTGTCAAGTGTCTGAGGTGAGGTGAGATTTGAACTCAGGTCTTCCTGACTCTTGCACTGGTGCTCTATCCACTGCACCACCTAGCTGCCCCTTTTTGCCTGGTTAGTGCCTCTTGAACATACCAACTCAACAACTCATCAACAATTCATCTCTTCACCTTGTAGCTGGTGGAGTGGAACCCATTACAGAATGTCTATTAATTAGGAAGAAAGGCCATCCATCATACATCATCTTTCTATTCCAGAAGTAGGCTAAGCAGCCTCTTTCACATGGGGAATTTCATCAGCTAAGCATACTGTGCATGATCACTAGTCCCTCTGCCCCATTACATTATGGAAATTTGAGATAATTTTTGGTTGATCAATAACAACTTGGGTAATCTGGAAAGGCCTTCGGTAGTAGGTGGTATCTGTGTTGAGCTATGTAGGAATATAGGGATTCAAAGAAATGTACATAAGGAGGGAGATTATCCCAGAACTGATGTACAGTCTGTGGAAGTACACGGAGATCAGAGATAGAATGTTGAAAAACAGCAAAGAA
The DNA here is from genome assembly GCA_028658325.1 of Potorous gilbertii. Lineage (NCBI taxonomy): Eukaryota > Metazoa > Chordata > Mammalia > Diprotodontia > Potoroidae > Potorous > Potorous gilbertii. Next base: position 5,190 of record JAQQSK010011297.1, on the reverse strand, counting down.
AAGTCTAGCTTGTCTGGATTGTAGAGTGAATGAATGAAAGGAATGCGAAATTAGACTGGAAAAATAGACTAGAGCAGGGGTGGGGAACCTGAGGATTGAAGGACTATGCCACACTTGAGGAAGAGTGACCCTTTGATTGAATCCAAACTTTATAGAACAAATCCCTTTAATGAAAGGATTTATTCTGTAAGACTTGTACTTAGTCAAAAGTCCTCACCCAAAGATCTGGGAGACCATATGTGGCCTCTAGGCTGCAGGTTCCCCACCCCTGGCCTAGACCCTGACTAAAGGATTTTAAGTGGCAAACAGTAAAGTTTGCATTTGATCCTAGAATCCAGAGGGAAGAACTGGAGCATTTGAAGCAAGGATGTAACATGGTCAGATGTGGAAGATGAATCAGAGAGATGAGAGACAAGGGAAATCAGTGAACAGCAGTCCAAGACATTAGGGACTGAAACAGGGTTGTGGCTGTGTGAGTAAAGAAAAAGGGATAGGTATGAGATGTATTGTGAAAACTGAATCCACATGATGGCATATTCATTGGATGAGGTTGAAGGAGAGGGAGAAGCTAAGGATGACACTGATGTCACAGCTAAAAGAATAGTGGTATTCTAAAAAGAAATAGGGAAGTTTGAAAACTGAGTAGGTGTGGTGGAGGAAGGGGAGATCACCATCTCTGTTTGGAACATGTTAAGCTTAAGATACCTACTGGCCATACAGTTGGACATGTCCAGTCAGGAGGTGGTGACACAGGACAGATAAAGAGAGAGCTACTTGGCTTCTTCTTTGAGCTCCTCTTCCTCAACTCCTCCCCTTCTCTCCTTTTGTCTCTTAGTGTCAGATAGACTTATACCAACATTCTCGCTTCAGCAAAGCCCCAGCATAAGCCTAACTTTGGCCTCCCCGCAAACAGGCCAATTCACTCAGTTCCTGGAGGCAAGGAACTAATTAGTCAGATATATTCCCTGAAGCAGGAATCTGGTAGTTTTGCCTTAAGAATTCTTTTCCAGTTCATGCTAGGCTAGAGTGAACAAAGACCCTGTTTAAGTCAATAAAATAAAGAATGAAGAAGAATAGATGATGATGTCAATAAAATATGAAAGTAAGATTTCCCCCCAGATAATACACCGGAGAGATGATTTAAGTTGTTTGTAGATAATATGGGATGCAGCTTGGTAGAGTCAATAGAGAACTGACCTTGAAGCCAGAAAAACATGGAGTCTTCTCCTGCCTTTGACATGTATTGACCATGCTACTCTCAGCAAACTGCTTAACTTCTTAGCACCCCAGGTAATTCTCTAACATTCTGAGTTGTAGAGAAAGTGCCCACCTACATTAGCAAGAGGACTTACCTCACCTGGGAGTTCCTGATAGCAATGAAATCACAGGTCCAGTCCCCTTCCCTCTAGTTAATCAAAAGTTGATTGTAACATGTATACACATGTGTTTCTACATCTAGAGAGAATCTTGCATTCATTTGAGCAAACATTTATTAAACCTCCCCTCTTGTCTCCTTCTCCCTCCTCTACCCAACTGTTCACTCCCTTGGAATGAGCGCTCCTTGCTGGTAGGGATTGGTATACTCTTTATACTTGTATCCCCAGCACCTAGTACACTACAAATTGACAAGCATTTATTAAACTCAAGTTTCAGACACTGTGCTAAGTGCTGGGGAAACAAAGAAAGGCAGAAAGATCCCTTCCCTCAAGGAACTACCATTCTGCCATAACATGCAAACAACGATATAAATACAGGATCTGTACAAGATACACTGGAGTCATCTCAGAGGGAAGGCACTGATATTAAGGGGAACTGAAAGAGGCTACTTGGGGAAAGGGAGGTTTTAGCTAAACTATGAACAAAGCCAGGAGGAGGAAATGGGGAAGGGAGGGTGTTCCAGGCATGGTGGACAGTCAGAGAAAATGCTCAGTCTGACAATGGAGTATCTTGTTCTAGGAAGAGCAAGGGGGCCAATGTCACTGGATCAGAGAGTCAATGGAGGAGACTAAGGTGGTGGAAGACTGGAAGAGTAGGAAACAGCCATGTTATGAAGGGCTTCAGATGCCAAATAGAGGATATTATATTTGGTACTAGAAGTAATAGGGAGCCACTGGAGTTTAGCGAATAATGGAATGACATGGTAAGACCTGGACTTTAGGAAGATAGCTTATATAGTTGAGTGAAGGCTATATCAGAGTGGGAAGAGACTTGAGGCAGGCAGATATCCCCCAGCAGGCTATTGTAATCATCCAGGCATGAGGTGATCAAGGCCTACATCAGGAAGTGTCTGAGAAGTGTCAGAGTCAGCAGTGTCAGAGAAGAGAAGGGGCATATATGAGCGATGATATGAAGGTAAAATCGATAGGCCTTTGCAATGGAATAGATTTGGGGAGTCAGAGAGAGTGGAAGAGTCTAAGATGACGTCAAGGTTGTGAGCCTGGGTGACTGGGAAGTTGGCGGTGCCCTCAACAGTAAAAGGAAAATTTGGAAGAGGGGAGGGTTTGGGAGAAAAATACAGAATTTCGATTTGGACCTGTTGGGTTTAAGTAGGCAATTAATAAATATTTATTAAATAATTGCTAGTATCCCCAAAGCTTAGCCCAGTGTCTGGGACAGAGTAAGAGCATAATAAATACTTGTTTTCTGTTAATATTGTCGTTACCCCTCCAAAATAAGAAGGAAATGTCCTTTAGCAGAGGCCTTCAATGCTTAACCCCAAACTGTTACTTTTTAAATTACACCACATAGGCACTACACTCCCTGCTCCTTGCATGGGGCCATCTCTAGCTGTGTTTCAAGAACCTTAGCTCTTTCAGAGCAAGGTAGAAGTCAGCAATTAGGGCATTAGGCCTCTAATCTGTAAAATAGGAATGTGAAATACTTATTTCACAGGGAGATCTGAAAGGACATTTTCGGCTTGTGAGAGATGTTGTTTTTGAGATGTATTTTCTAAAAGTCCAGGATTGTTATGAAAAGTTCCAGGGCGATTTAGTGGCCTGTTATTTTGATAGGTTTGTCTAGTGCTGTCTCATTCTACTAGCTGTGTTAATGGCAGCAAAATGAAAGGAAATAGAATAAATGATGCAATTTTCTTGGCGCCTCTTTCTGGTTTCCATTTGTGACATCAGGTAGCAGTAGCCTGGTCCCCTGGCTCAAAGTATGGATATAAGCCTGGGGCTCATAATGAGATGGTAGATGGCCCTACCGAGCTGATTAGATCTCTAGGATAGTCTGATTCTTCCTATACTGGAAAGAGAAGAGGTGGAGATAGGTTAGTCTCTGATGAGGACATGAAACAGGTTTCCAGTCCCTGCAAAGCAAAGGAAGGAAGAGATAAAAGACTTCAGAATGAAATGATTTGAGGCATTGGTTGTGACTGGACCCTTTTCCTTTTTTCCCCATGAAATCGAAAGAGCCTGAACACTTTTTTTTCAGGGAAATTACCATTTACAAGTAAACAAGTAGAATGACTTGTCAATATTGCTTAGAATGTATGTATGAAGATAGTGATCTATTTGGATGTCTTTTGAATTTGATTTTTGAGAAGTTTTAACAGCCTTGAAACTTTGGGGAAACTTGATTCTGCCACTCTCAAGATCTATGAATTGGATGTTTCTGTGGAGTTAATCCCACTTTGCAAGGGACAGTTTTTCTAATGGCTCCAGCCTTGTCACTTAAACTCTTCAGGTCTTCCATTTTCACTCATTCTTTCTTTTTCTCCCTAGACAACCTCTTGAGTAAGTGATAAATGCATATAGAGAAGCCCCAGTAAGATGGAAATGCCCAGAATTTCACATAAGAGTATAGGTGGACATTGAAAAGGTTTCCATGGCCAAAAGTCTCAGCTATGACTCCATCCTTCCTAAGTCTGTACATTTGGGGAAACATAACCCTTCTTTCTTTCACAGGTCCCACTCTCTTCGATGCTAATAAGCAGTATATGAGCAGTAGAGGGGGAAATTATAGCCTCCTCAGAGTCAAATATTGCAGTTGAAGACAAATTTGTCAAGATAAACATTCTCATTTCCCTGCCTGTGCTCTCTCCATCATCATCTGGATTGAAGCAGAGAGTAGGTTTTGCCCCTATGTATCCTGAAATATTTATTGCTCCGGGTGATTTGTGGAGTGTGAGGTGGATCATAAAACGTTGGACCTGCCATGGAGCTCCATGCACCTCAACCCAACTCTTCCCCACGTGTTCACACAGGGCTGAATGTTATTATTGAGAATGGTAATGGATCTGTTTACCGTAATCGATTGGGTAATAATTCTAAGTAAAGGAGGAGGAAAAAGGCCCTGTTAGACTCAGCAATTACTTTGAGCACTTTTACATAATCAAAAGGCTTCATGAGCATGGAAAAGGCCTAGAATTTGGAGTCAGAGAACCTGCATTCAAATCCCAGCTCTGCCAGTGTGATCCTAGGCAAGTTATTTCATTTTCATATGCCTCAGTCTCACCATTCATAAAATAAGAACATTGAACTCAGGGTCCTCTTCAGTCTTCGAATTTAGGATCTTATGAATGACCAAACTTAATGACTAAATTAGGGTTGACTAGCAATCTTTAAAAAGCCAACGATGATCTGTACAATCGATCAAAAAGAGAAACGTTCCATTTCTAGACCAAAGAGTCTGTGCTGTACCTTTTAGTAAAACCCTCAGAAGAAAATTGCAATGGAGTATGACATTGTCAAAAAAATTTACCAGTTTCTCTTCATAACCCCTGAGTGACAGAAAAGAATTGGAGAGATACCCTTTCTACACAATTATCTATTGTTAATTTCTCTTAGCTGGCTTTATTGATGGTAGTATTAACCCTACTGTGGGGCAGAGGTCATAAAAGTCTTTCTGATTGGACACATGGTCACTAAAACTGTCAGCTGTATCCTGGAAATAGCAACTTGAATTCATATGATCTTCTAAGAGGCCAGGAAGAACCTTGATATTGCCTCCTGAAAATCAAGTTTGAGATGCTGCAATTTAAGGGGAAAATCATCTCATTACTAGTAAACTGAGAAAATTTGATACAAAATTTGTTGGAGAGAAATAAGTAGGGAACCCCATGGGGTCTTTTCTACAGTCACTTTTCTCACTTTCACAGCAATTTAAAAATAAAAGTGTGGAAAAGCACATTGATGTTTGTCGCATTTCAGAGGACTACAATTTCACTGTTTGCAGCAAACCATCTAG
>JAQQSK010011296.1:0-12330 GCA_028658325.1 Potorous gilbertii | reverse complement strand
GAGGGAACTTTCTTTCTTTTTTTTTTTTTTTTTTATTGTTTTAAAATTTATTTTATTTTTTTTAAAATAAATTTATTTAACTTTTTACATTCATTTTCACAAGATTTTGGGTTCCAAAATTTTCTCCCCATTTGTCCCCTTCCCCCTCCCCAATACACTGGACATTCTAATTACCCATATCACCAATCTGCCCTCTCTTCTTTCATCCCTCCCTTCCCTTACCCCATCTTCTCTTTTGTCCTGTAGGGCCAGATAACTTTCTATTCCCCATTACCTGTATTTCTTATTTCCTAGTAGCAAGAACAATACTCAACAGTTGATCCTAAAACTTTAAGTTCCAGTTTCCCCCCATCCCTCCCTCCCCACCCATTCCCTTTGGGAAGGCAGGCAAGAACTTTCAAATAGCATGCAGCAAGGGTCTGTCTTCAGATCTGTTCTATTTAAGATTTTTGTAAAAATGTGAATGAGTACACAAATAGCAAGTTGATAATACATGCATACGTATACAGATATATGTACATATATATATATTTGAATGTATGTATGTAAAATGTTTCTATACATATATATACATTCGAATGTATATATGTAAAATGTTTCTATACATATATATATATATATATATATATATATATATATATATATATATATATATACATTTGAATGTATGTATGTAAAATGTTTCTATTTATCAGTTCTCTCTCTGGATGCAGATAACATCTTTCTTCATATGTTCTTTATTATTAATGTGAGTATTTATAATAGTCAAAATTACTTAATTACTCAAAGTCATTTTTAAAACAATATTGTTATTGCTACATATAATATTCTCTTGGTTCTGCTCAATTCTATTTTCATTATTTTGTGCAAGTCTTTTTCCATGTTTTTCCAAGATCATTGAGCTTATCATTTCTTATAGTATGATAGTATTACATTATAGTCATATATCAGAACTTGTTCAGCCATTCATTCTCTAAATAATGGACATTCTTGCAATTTCCAGTTCTTTGCCACCACAAAGAGAACTGCTGTAATCATTTTGGAGCATTGAGGCTCTTTTCCTTTTTCCCTAATCATCTTTGGAATTAGACCTAGCAGCAGTATTCCTAGGTTAAAGAGTATAGATAGTTTAATAACTCTTTATGTATAATTCCAGGTTGCTGTCCAAACTGTTTAGATCAGTTCACAATTCTACCAACAATGAATTAGTGTCCAAATTTTCCCACATGCCCTCTAACATTTGTCATTTTCCCCTTCAATCATTTTAGCCAGTCTAGTAGGTATAAAATGATATATCAAGGTTGTTTTAATTTGCATTTTTGTAATCAATAATGATATAGAGCATTTTTATATTACTATGAATTATTTTGATTTTTTCATTGGAAAACTGCCTATTCATATCCTTTGATGATTCATTAACTGTGGAATGATTCATTTTCTCATGACAAAGTTCTTTATACATTTGAGATACAAGACCTATATCTGAGAAACTGTCTAATTTTTCACCCAATTTTCTGCTTTCCTTCTTATCTTGGATACATTTTGTTTCATTTGTACAAAATCTTCTTAATTTAATGTTTATTATTTTTATTGTTTATTCATAAAATTTTTGCCTGTTTATAAGTCTAAAAGGTACTTTCTATGATCTTCTAATTTCCTTATAATCTCTCTTTACATCTAGGTAACTTATACATATTAACTTAATCTTGGTAAATGTGTAAGATATTGGTCTATGCCCCGTTTCTGTCATACTGTTTTCCTGTTTTCCCAACAAATTTCACCAAATAGTGAAATTTATCCTGAAATCTTGTCTTTACATCTTTCAAATACGAAGTTACTATATTTATTTGCTGGTGTAAATTTTATGTCTACTCTGGTTCATTGATCTACCTTTCTACTGACTTAGTCAGTACCAGATAGTTTTGATAATTATTGACTTATAATATAGTTTAAGATCTAGTACTGCTAAACCTCCTTCATTTATTCGCTGGTTTCTTTGATATTCTAGACATTTTATTCTTCCAAATGAATTTTGTTATTATTTTTTCTAATTCAGTAATTTTTTTGGTAATTCAGTTGGGATAGTGTTGAATATGTAAATTAGTTTGGGTAAAATTGTTATTTGTATTATATGACCTTTCCCACCTATGAACAATTGATATTTCTCCAGTTATTTAAATATGACTTTATTTGTATGAAAAATTCTTTATAATTTTGTTTATAGAGTTCCTGGGTTTGTTTCCCCAAATGTACTCCCAGGCATTTTATACTCTCTAGAGTTATTTTAAGATAGGGTATCTTGTAGGGAACTTTCAAAGAGCATTCAGTAAGGGTCTATCTCCAGACCTGTTCTATTTAAGATTTTTGTTAAAAATGTGGATAAGTACCCAGATAGTAAGTTGATAATACTTGAGATGACATAAAGTTTTGGATGACAGATTCAGGAGGAGACAGTATTTTCTTAAAAAGGTAGAATGATTGCTCCCACTTAACCTAGCAAAAATGTAATAGGGATAAATAAGTAGTTCATTTTAAATTTTTTTTATTTTTTAATTTATGGAATAAATTTTTTTCCCCAATCTGCCCTCCCTTTTATTATTTCCTCCCACTCTTATACCCTTCCCCTTTACTTTCTTGCAGGGCAAGATAGATTTCTATTCTCCATTGCCTGGATATCTTATTTCCCAGTTAAATGTAAAAGCAATTTTTTAACATTGACTTTTAAAACTTTGAGTTCCAAATTCTCTCTCATCTTCTGTTCTCATCCACCCTCATTGAGAAGGCAAGCAATTTAATATAGGTTTTACATATGTAGTTATGCAAAACACTTCCATAATAGTCACATTGTGAAAGACTAACTCTATTTCCCTCCATTCTATCCTGCCCCCAATTATTTTATTTTCTTCTTTGACCTTGTCCTTTTTCAAAAGTGTTTTTTTCTGACTTCCCCCTCCTCTAATCGGCCCTCCCTTCTATCATTCCTCCCTCCTATTCCCATCTTCCTTACTTTCCTGTGGGGTAGAATACCCAATTAAGTGTGTATGCTATTCCCTTCTTAAGCCAAATCCAATGAGAGTAATTTTCACTCATTCCTTCTTACCTTTTCCCCTCTTCCCCTGCATTGAGAAAACTTTTTCTTCCCTCTTTTATATGAGATAATTTACCCTATTCTATCTCTTCCTTTCTCCTCCTAATATATTCCTCTCCCACCCCATAATTTTGTTTTTTGATACCATCCCTTCATATTCACTCTATCATCAATCTATCCATCCATCCATCCATCCATCTACCAATCTATCTATATAATCTATTTCCTCCAACTACTGTAATACTTAGAAAGGTCTTATGAGTTAAAAATATCATATTTCCATGTAGGAATGTAAACAGTTCAACTTTAGTAAGTCCCCTATGGTTTCTTTTTCCTGTTTGCCTTTTCATGCATCTTTTGATTCTTATATTTGAAAATTAAATTTTCTATTCAATTTTGGTCTTTTCATCAAGAATGCTCGGAAGTCCTCTATTTCATTGAATATCTATTTTTTTTGTCTGAAGGATTATACTCAGTTTTGCTGGGTAGGTGATTCTTGGTTTTAATCCCAGCTCCCCTGATCTCAAGAATATTGTATTCCAAGTACTTTAGTCCCTTATTGTAGAAGCTGTTAGATCTTGTGTTATCCTGATTGTATTTCCACAACACTCAAATTGTTTCTTTCTAGCTATTGCAACATTTACTCCTTAATTTTGGGACTCTGAGATTTGGCTACAGTATTCCTAGGAGTGTTCCTGTTAGGATCCCTTTCCAGAAGTAATTGGTGGATTCTTTCAATTTTTATTTTACACTCTGGTTCTAGAATATCAGGGCAGTTTTCCGTGATAATTTCTTGAAAGATGATGTGTAAGTTTTTTTTTTTATCATGTTTTAAGATAGTCCAATAATTTTAAAATTATCTCTACTTGATCTGTTTTCCAATGAGATATTTCACATTATCTGCTATTTTTAATTCCTTTGGTTTTGATTTCAATTGAAAAAGTTTTGTCCAAACAAACCCAAGGCAACCAAGATTAGGAGAGAAGCAGAAAACTGGGAGAGAATTTTTGCAACTAGTGTCTATGATAAAGGCCTTATTTCTAAAATATATAGAGAACTGAGTCAAATTTACAAGACTACAAGTCATTCCCCCAATTGATAAATGGTCGAAGGATATGAACAAGCAGTTTTCAGAGGAAGAAATTAAAGTCTTCTATAATCATATGAAAAAATGCCCTAAATCACTATTGATTAGAGAAATGAAAATGAAAACAACTCTGAGGTACCACATCACACCTATCAGATTGTCTAACATGACAAAACAGGAAGATAATTAATGCTGGAGAAGATGTGGGAGAGTTGGAACACTAATTCATTGTTGGTGGAGCTGTGAGCTGATCCAACCATTCTGGAGAGCAATTTGGAACTATGCTCAAAAGGCTGCAGAAATGTGCATACCCTGAGAGCCAATAATACCACTTCTAGGACTGTATCCCAAAGAGATCTTAAAAATGGGAAAGCATCCCACATGTACAAAAAAATTTATAGCAGCTCTCTTTGTGGTTGCCAAGAACTGGAAATTGAGGGGATACCCATCAATTGGGAAATGGTTGAGCAAGTTGTGGTATATTAATCTAATGGAATACTATTGTCCTATAAGAAATGATGAACAGGAAGACTTCAGAGAGGCCTGGAAGGACTTATATGAAATGATGCTGAGTGAAATGAGCAGAACCAAGAGAACATTGTACACAGTAACAACCACTTTGTGGGAGAATTTTTCTGGTAGATTTAGCTCTTGACAGCAATGCAAGGACCTGGAACATTCCCAAAGGACTCTTGATGCAAAATGCCATCCACATCCAGAGAAAGAACTATGGAAGTGGAACACAGAATGAAGCAGAAGATTTTCTCTTGTGTTACATTATGTTTATGTTTTCTCATGGTTTCCCCTATTAATTTTAATTCCTCTATGCAACATGACTAATGTCAAAATATACTTAATAAGAATGTATGTATGGAAACTATATAAGATTGCATGCCATCCCAGGGAGGAAGAGGGAGAAAAATCTAGGATTTAGGGACATGATTGTAGAAAACTGAAAATAAATAAATTAATAAAATTTAAAGAAAGATTATACTGTTCAATCTTCCATTAGTTTTTAATCTATTTTATGTGGTTCCTTATTAAATAAATTTTTATTGCATTATGATCTTAAAAGGGTACTTTTAATACTCATGCTTTTCTGATTTTAGCTATAAAATTTTTATGTACTAATATGTGATCAGTCTTCATAAAGGTACCATGAACTGCTGAGAAGAAGGTACATTCCTTTCTATTTTCATTCAGTTTTCTCCAGATAACAGTCTAGAATCCTTTCACTTCCTTGACTTCTAAATTATTTTTTGGTTTGACTTATCTAGTTCAAAGAGAGGAAGATTAAAGTCCCCCTACTATTATAACACTATCCTCTATCTCCACTTATAATTCATCTAACTTTTCTTTTAAAAATTGAGATGCTATAGTATTTTGATATAGATTAAATATTGATATTGCTTCATTTTCTATGGCATTTTTATTAAGATGTAGTAAGAGTTCATTTTAACAGCGAAAACTCTTCTCTTAGTCTTAAAAAATCAACTTCACAAATATTGGCTGAGGAAAAGTGAACTAGAGAGTAATTCTTATATTAAAAATGGATGTTTCAGTACTTAGTCTGTAGAGGAGAAAGCCTAGGTAAAATGTGAAAGGAGCTTAAGGAACTATCACATGGGAGACGAATTATATTTATGTGATATTACTTGGGGTCATGAAGAGCTAAGATAAAAACTTTCTTCAGATACTTATCTGTTAGATCCAGGGCAAGTTACTTAAGTTCCCTCAATTTCAGAATGTTTATTTATAAAAGAGACATAAAATAGCATTTCACAGGGTTGTTGTGAGGATAAAATATGATAATATATGAAAAATACTTTGCAAACCACAAAGTGTATATGTATGATAATTATAAACTTTTCTTTTTAAAATAATTTTACTTTTCCCAATTATATGTGAAGACAATTTTTAACATTCATTTTATTTTAATTTTGAGTTCCAAATATTCTCCCTCCTGCTTTCACCTCTTCCCTCCCCTAAAAGCGTAGGCAATTTTATATAGGTTAGATATGTGCAATCATGTAAAACATATTTCCATGTTAGTCGTGTTGTGAAAGAAGAAATAGACCAAAAGAGAAAAAATAATGAAGAAAATATAAAGAAATTGAAAAGTAATATATTTTGATCTCCTTTCAGACTCCATAAGTTCTTTCTATGGATATGAACAGCATTTTTCATCATGAATCCTTTGGGATTGTTTAGGTTTATCATTTTGCTGAGAATAGCTAAGTCATTCACAGTTGATCATCATATAATATTGTTGTTACTGTGTACAATGTTCTCCTAGTTGCACTCACTTCACTTTGCATCAGTTCATGTAAGTCTTTCCAGGTTTTTCTGAAATCATCTGTCATTTCTTATAGCACAATATTATTCAATTACTAACATATACCACAACTCCTTTAGTCACTCCACAATTGATGGACATCCCGTCAGTTATCTTTTTTAAATTAAAAAAAATTTAAGAATAATGGCTTTTTTCAACATTCACTTTTATAAGATTTTGAGTTCCACATTTTTTTCTCCCTTTCCTCTCCCCTCTCCCTTCCCCAAGATGGCAAGTAATCTGATATAAGCTATACATATATAATCATATTAAACATATTTTCACATTAATCATGTTGTGAAAAAAGTATCAGAACAAATAGGAAAACCAAGCAGAAAGAAAAACAAAAAAAGATAAAATAGTAATGCTTTGATCTGTATTCATACCATCCTCTCAATTTTTGGTAATTTGCCACCGCAAAAATATCTGCTATAAATATCTTTGTACAATAGGTCCTTTTCACCTATGTGAGCTCTTTGGAATACAGACCTAGTAGTGGTGTTGCTGGATCAAAAAGTATATACAATTTGATTGCCCTTTGGTCATAGTTCCAAATTGCTTTCTAGAATGCTTAGTTTGGTTCACAACTCCAACAGTACATAAGTGTCCCAGTTTTCTCATGTCTTCTCCAACATTTATTATTTTCCTTTTATGTTGTATTTGCCAATCTGATATGTGTGAGATAGTACCTCAGAATTGTTTTAATTTGCATTTCTCAAATTGGTAGTGATCTAGAGCATTTTTTCCTACAACTTTAGGTGGCTTTGATTTCTTCATCTGAATACTACCTGTTCATAGCATTTGAACATTTATCAATTGGAGAATGACTTGTATTCTTATAAATTTGACTTAGTTCTGTATATATTTGAGAAATGAGACTTTTGTAAGAGATACTTGCTGTAAAAATTATTTCCTAGCTTTCTGCTTTCCTTCTGATCTTGGTTGTATTGGTTTTGTTTGTACGAAATCTTTTTAATTTCTATAATCAAAATTATTCTTTTTATACCTCCTAACGACCTCTATTTCTTGTTTGGCCATAATTTCTTCCCTTATCCATAGATCTGATGGGTAAATTATTTCTTGCTCTCCTAATTTGATTATATTATGACCACGTAAGCCTAAATCATGAACTCATTTTCACCCTTACTTGATTTTCAAAATCCTTTTTGAGCTCTTCCATGGCCTTAGACTATAGTACATTTTTTTGGTTTATGTCTTCCTCTGATGGTATACTTTGTTCTTCCTCATCTGAAATGATGGAAGAAAATACCTGTTTACCAAGAAACCAAGAAAGTAACCTTTTATAGTGTTATTTTTCCCCCTTTGGGGGCATTTTCCCAGTCAGTTACTTGACTTTTGAGTCCTTTGTCAAGTTGAGGATATACTCTGGGGTCCTGTAAATTCTCAGTTTCTCCAAGGTGGCACAATCAAGGGAGAGGACTTTCCTCCTCTCCTGACCTGTGCTCTGGTCTATGAGCAACAACAGGTATTCCTTTCTGCCCAGGATATGTGAATAGGATTTCCTCTCTAGAGCCTAAAGCAGCTCCACCACACCAGCATTCTTCCTCCCCAGGACCATCACTCAGGGCTGAGATCCAGATCAGTTGCTTGATTCTCCCAGGGTCTTTAGGCTGAGGGGTCCAAAAGTGGATGCTGCTGCAGTGACTGCCACTGCCCTGGGGTTGGGACTTGAGCTGGCCCCACTCCCCCCCATCACACAGGTGAAAGCACTTTCTTACTGACCTTTGAAGCTGTCTTTGGCATTGTGGGTTGAGAAATCTGGAAACCACAATTGCTACCTGTAATTCCATGCCCTGGAGCCTACTCCAGTCTTGTTCATGCCATGCTGTGCAGCCAGGGCTGGGCTGGGCTCCACTCTGAGCCTGGTGCGATAGATCTTTCCTGTCAATCTTCCAGGCTGTCTCAGACTTGAAATCTCTTTCACTCTCTCATTTTGTGGTTTCTGCTGCTCTCAAATTTGTTAGAGTCATTTTTCACAGGTGTTTTATGGGCTATCAGGGTAGAGCTTGAAAAGATCTATCTTTCTATTCTACCATCTTGACTCCACCCCTGCTCTCTAGTATTTTTAATAGGAATGGATGTTGTATTTTGTCAAAAGCTTTTGTCTGCATCTATTGAGATAATAATGTAATTTCTGTTATTTTTGCTATTAATGTGATGAGTTATGTTGATCGTCTTCTTAATACTGAACTAGCCCTGCTTTCCTGATATAAATCCCACCTACTCATAGTGTATGATCCTTGTGATATTTTGCTGCAATATCCTTTAACCTTTTTGCATCAATATTCATTAAGGAATTTGGTCTATACTTTTGTTTCTCTTTTGCTCTTCCTGGTTTAGGTATCAGTATTATATTTTTGTTATAAAACATGCTGTAGGACTTTTTCTTTGCCTACTTTTCCAAATAATTTGTGTAGTATTGGAATTAATTGTTCTTTAAATGTTGGGTAGAATTCACTTGGGAATCCATCTGGGCATTTCTAGGGGGTTCGTTGATGATTTGTTCAATTTATTTTTCTAAGATGGAGTTATTTAAGTATTCTATATTCTCTCATATTAATCTGGACAATTTCTACTTTTGTAAATATTCATCCACTTCAATTAGATCGTTAGATATATCAACATGTAAGTATCTAATTATTGCTTTAATTTCCTCTTCATTGGTGCTGAATTCACCCTTTTCATTTTTGATACTGTTAATTTGGCTTTTCTTTTTTTTTTAATCAGATTAACCAAGGGTTTATCTATTTTGTTGATTTTTTTCACCCATAAAATCAGTTTCTAGTTTTATTTATTAGTTCAGTGGTTTTCTTGCTTTTAGTTTGATTAAAGTCTCTTTTGATTTTCAGGATTTCCAGTTTGGGCTGGAACTGTCTTTTGCCTCTTTTTGTGTCCCCAGCATTTAGCACAGTACCTGGTAAATATTAAGTATTTAATGAATGTTTATTGATTGACTGACATACTAAATCCTTTGTCAGGGATACTACCAAGGAAAATTTTGTATCTGATATGGAGGTAGATTAGATTTTTAAAAAGTCTTCTGTCTCTTGAATTCTGAGACTATGAAGAAGGCATCAATATTCTAAAAGATGAAAAGTCAAATCTCTCTACCATGCCTTCTTGGTGCACCCTGCTAGCATTTGTACTTGAGGGTCATTTGCTCAAAGTGTTGGACATTAGTAGAAATATTTTATATGATGAATTTGGTCTGTGGATTAAAACCTCTCCTCACTAGTTTCCTACATACTGACTCTTGCTTGCAAGTAAATCTCTTTGGAAATCAACTATGTCATCAAAAAAAACCCCCAAAATCCTGTGCCCTCAGTTAGCTTAAATTTTTGCTGTCTCAGAAACAGCAGTCAGCTTGAGTAAAAGGTATTACCAGAGGAAGTAATGGATGTGTGAATCTGCAGATTGATGCCTTTGAGCTAAGCAACTAATTGAATATATGTCCCTGTTCTCTGTGATTCACTACATGGAACTAACAACCTATAAGATGAACAAACATGGGGCCTAGGAAAAAGCCTGGGTTGCTGTGCTCTAGTACTTCGGCTAACTGCTCTATTGTGGTTCAGACATCAGTGCCCTAAATAAAGGAACAATGGGTAATGAGATTAATCTTATGAGAGTAAGCGTCAAAAAGAAAATATTTTTTAAAAAATGGTCAGGTTGTCCTACAGGGAGCTCATATATGGTACTATTCCTCATAATATATTCCTTTGATCCAGGGAGGTATATTCCCTGATATCTATCTAGATCCAGGGATTCTTAACCTTTCTGCTCATCAATTGAGTCCTCTTGGCAGTTTGGTGACTCCTATGGATCCTTTCTAGGAATAATGTGTGGTAATGCATAAAATACATAGCATTACAAAGAAAACATTACATTGAAAAGAGAGAAATTGTCTTTCTCATCCAAGTTCATGAATGCCCTAAAATCTCAACAGGACCATGAACCCTAGGTTAAAAACCCCTGATCTAGAGTACAGTAGAATTCTGAACTTCCATGTATTGTCTTTTGCTGGCAGTTTCTCTCTGAACACCTGAAATGTTAGTATATTGAGGGAAATATTGTTTTGGTCCTATTGTGATGTACTTTATTTTAAGGGAAGAAACTTCATTAGGTTAGGCATGAGGACATCAAAGCACAACATAATTGTCTTACTAAGGACATTCTCTTCCCACTTACCTCACTTGTTTTGGAAAGTATAAATCCTATCAAAGAAAATATAAATGTAAAATCTGTCATTCAACAGCAATGTTTCAGAGACTGGCATAGGAAAGACAGTGTGGAAAGAAAAATAAATTCAGAGTCAGAGGATCCAGATTCAAATCCTTCCTTTGTCATTTACTACTTGTGACACCTTGGACAAATCCTTTGACTCAGCTCCCTAATTTTTAAAATAAAGATGTTAGATTATACGAAATCCAAGACTGTCCAGTTCTTAACTTGAGGTCAGCAAATAGGAATATAAAGGACTACAGCTGGACAACTGAGTAGCATTAATAATTGTATAGTCACTATGAATAATGATATGTTGGATACACTATAATAGTAGATGGAGTAGAGCCAAGAAGACCCAAGTTCACCTCTAGCCTCATTCACTTAACTGTCTTTGTGATCCTGGGCAACTTTACCTTATTTGCCTCAGTTTCCTCACTTGTAAGATGCTGAGTTGTAAGATGAGCTGGAGAAGGAAATGCAAACCATTCCAGGAAAACTCCAAAATGGGGTCACAAAGAGTCAGACACAGCAAAATGACTGAACAACAGAAAACTAGCAGGACCTGGTCTGTGAAGGAAACTTGCTATTAAGGGAAGGGCATCACAAGGGTTAATTATAGTCAATTGCTTTTGTCCAGTTCCAGTTTTCTTATGGGTTCCGTTCCTCTTCCCAGGCATTAAGGTACCCTTAATCCAAAGGCCTGGATTAAGAAAAACATTGGTGTGGAGGAGATGAGGTAAGTGTTCAGAATTTTCCCTTCTGTTATTTGGTGGGAGGTAAGAGGAACACCAAAATTACTAGTTTCAGTAGCCTTGTTTCCATACATAATTTCCTTTAAAATATATTTTCTGTACTTTTTTGTTGTTTAAAATGATAGGATCATAGATCATAAATCTGGAAGAGGCCTTAGAAAGCATCTAGTCCAATTGCCTCATTTTACAGGAGTTAACTGAGGCCTAACAGGTAGAGTGTCATCAAAGACCATACAGGAAGAAAGTGGAAGAGCTAGGATCTGAACTCAAATTTTCTGACTTCAGATACAGTGTCTTTTCCCCAATATCACAATATCTTTCATAAACTAAGCCTGGTATTAAGTGAACAAAAATTAACAAAGTTCAGCCAAAATTAACCAGAATACTTCCTACAATAATAGAAGTGCCCTGGATATTCTAAATTTCACAGCAGAAATGGATGATTACATGAATCAGTTCCATGTTAATAAAAATGCCTTTGCATTAGGAATGTTAAGGATTTCTGAATTGTTCTAATTTTTTTATCTAGTTTTCATTTTACTAAGCCAAACTTTATTTTGAAAGCAAATAAGGATTTTTTCAGCCTATTTTGCAAAATTATTTATTGTTGTTAAGGGTAGTTAAACATTTCATGGTTTTAATTTATGATGATGGAGAGTCAGAGGAAGGGAAATGTAAGGTTTTCTGAGTTAATAGAAATTCTAACCTTAATGAACAAGTTTTTTTTTTAAAGAAAATACAACAATTTCCACATCAAAAGCAGTATAAATACGTTAAATTTAAAACTGAATGAGACTAGGGAAAACAATGAGGAGGTCTTCAC
>JAQQSK010011295.1:0-12330 GCA_028658325.1 Potorous gilbertii | reverse complement strand
TGTGTGTGTGTGTGTGTGTGTGTGTTTTAATGAGAGGAGGGGGAGAAATGCAATAAGAGTGAATGGGTAGGGGCAGCTAGATGTCAAAGTGAATAAAGCATCACCGACTCTGGAGTCAGAAGAACATGAGTTTGAATCCAGCCTTAGACACTTATTAGCTGTTTGTCTCAGGGCAAGTCATTTAACCCTGACTGCCTCATGGGGAAAGAAAAAGAGTGAATGAGTACAGGGAATTTGTCAGTGGTCAAGAAAAGTTTATTGTTCTTACATAGGAAGCAAGTGGCACTCTTGTTTTGTAGTAGCTTCACCCCAAATGTTGATGGGAGCAAATGAAGGCCCTCCCCTCTCCCCCATACCACCGGTGAACATGCCTCTGAAACGGAGCTGTCACTCAGGAGAGCGAGCACCCCCAGGACTGCACTTCCAGTATGTTACCCAGTGTTTGGCTGTCATTTTCCCAGGAAAGCACCTGCTTTTCTCTGAGGCTGTCAGGAGACAATGGGCGGGCATCAGTTAGCCCTTCCAGACCCATATCCCTTTGAGAAGCCTAAATACTTGGTAGCTGCAGAAATGAGACAGACATGCTCCTGCACCCTCTACCAGAGGCTGATGAGAAAATACAGAAAGACTCACAGTAATCACTATTCCCTCTCTCCCAGGGATGTTTGGGGGCCTCAAGGGCTAAGGACCAGGGAAACGACATACGTAAAGAGAACTCATTTGAGAAATGGCGTGTATCTGGCCAAGTAGACCAGATGTTCAAGTCATGGTTATGGGGTAACAGAGAGCTATTGCCAAAATTTTGTAAAGTTGCCCAAAGTGCTCAGCCTCATATGATAGGAAACCTTCATTTCAATTCTGTAAATGCATTTTTAAAAAATCTAGACTGACAATAGATTGGCATAGACAAACATTTCAATACTGCTTTAAATGACTCTCCTATTTTGTTAACTACCATTTAATGATCATCTCCCTCCTAACTTTGCTTTGCTTATACTATTTAATTTAAAAGTCTCTTGGTTTAAGCAAGCCAAAAACTACTGCTGTGGGCAGATGGTAGAAAAAACACACTCCCACAAAACCTGCCACTCAAAGTGTAACAGATGACTGTAGCTACAGAGAACTCTTCCTTTGTTCATTTTCTAATGAGTGTCCTCATTGCTGCAGGACACTGAATAGTTAATTACTTGTAGTTCTCCTTTATAACAGATGGTGGAGCCAGAGCTAAAGATTATCTGAGCTAAGCAGAGTTAGAAATTGATGAATGAGGAAATTATCCATTGCTGTTTTCTCAAATTATCGCTCTAAGACAATAAAAAAGTGAAGTGGAGGTAGCATTTAGGTCTTAAATCATGTCAAATTTTTCACATCACTTCACCTGATTAATTCAAATTAGGTTGTTTGGTTTATGATAATAGGTCTTCATGTAATCATCAGCTGTTGATGTTCAAATTCTGCCACTGGTAAGGAACTAATTCCTAAGCCTATTAAGCTTCAGACTGGACCGGTTATTTTAAAAGCCTTTTGAGTGTTAGTATATTCTGAAGTGATTTAGAATTGAATAATGTCAGATAAGAGATGAATAAGAGATATTCTTTAAATATGAGAATTCTTTCTTAAGAAAACAGTTTTGTTGATATTTATGAAATCTAAGCAAGTTTTTCTAGTTAATAACAAATTATACCTTGTTAATCAAAAGGAAATAAAATTTCTAAAAAATATAGTTTCCCATCAAACAAAAGTGTAAGCATGACTCAAAATAACCACCAAATTTTATCAGTAATTTATTATTTCAGTTGCCCTTTTAAAAATCTAAAATAAAATTTAAACATGCATATTTGGGAGTGAATCACAAGTTTATACAATGCATGTTAGCTACCTCTTTTCTTTGAAATCACTGGGAATCATGTAGGCAGACAAGGCATTCATCTTCACACATCTTCCAAATTAATCAAAGGGTTGGAGTGAGTTTTGTTATTTTTATTACAGTTATTCAGCATTTGTAGCTATGAGATTTTTGTTTTACAGTTTGACTGAAGATGGCTTTCAAAGTTCTATTTCATTTGTGGCATTCTAGGTAGCATGCTTTGAGAATCACTTTTCCTCTTAGTTACCTGTTTTTTACAGCTACATACACTTTTACAATGGAATAAGTGATATGTAGAAATGTCATGATCCCCCCCAAATTATTTAATATCTTTATAGACACAAGACTTAGTAGGACGTCTTACAGCTTGAGCTTAAGTTTGACTCTAGCTTCTAAAAATATGTTACATCTTCATTTTAAAGAAGAGTGTGGCAGTCAGAGAGGATATTCAGATGTTTTCAATAGCTTTGAAACAGACAAGAAAAAAAGACTCGCTGCCCAATAAGCTTGAGTTGCGTAAGAAAAAGACTCTACCATAATGGACATGGCAAGATTTAAACAAAAGACACACATAATAAAAATGTAAATGAGTTTGCTTTCCTAAAACTATAACTTTAAAGTCTTTTGTTGTAAGTTATCCTGAAACCTTCTTACAAGGTAATCACTGTTTGCATAGAGATTTAAACCGAACTCTTCAATAGCATTAACCGCCTGCACAGTCCAAGTGTGACAGGCATGCAAAGCCATGTTAATGTTCAGAATATGAATTGCCTCTGGGTGGCTCCTGCACCAAGCAGAAAACCCACTGTGTGGCTATCGGCAGGCCTGATGGATT
Organism: Potorous gilbertii; assembly: GCA_028658325.1. Classification (NCBI taxonomy): domain Eukaryota; kingdom Metazoa; phylum Chordata; class Mammalia; order Diprotodontia; family Potoroidae; genus Potorous; species Potorous gilbertii. The sequence continues at coordinate 9,628 of JAQQSK010011295.1, read as the reverse complement.
CCATGCGGCTCCCAGCCTGGAAACGTCACCAGTTTGACATGTGATGTGCTCTTTTTGACACTGGCAGCGGTGACACTGAGCGATAGCACAAAGGCAACAAGCCCCCCTCCTTAGCCATGCACTTTGCAACCCCCTGGTGCTGCCCATCCACAGTCTCCCCAGCTTGCCTAGTTACGGACAGCGCTTCAGAAACACACAGAGGGAAGTGTGGGTGGAGAGGCCCCAGCTGCCTCCCCGGACACAGCCTCCATAAGAAATTGACCTGAATGATGAGGGCGCACAAACAGTATGATATGCATTATTCCTGTCAATAAAATGTCCCCATGTGTTATGGTCTTTGTCCATAATGTACTGCAGTCTTTCTTCCAGCAAGCTCTTTCATTTTCTCTATTCATAGGATAAATAAATGTGTAATAGAATTCAGAAAAATGATATGATAGAGCTGCTGTATATTTATGGCTCTTGTGTGTTGCATATTTAAATCCTGGCTTAGAAATGTGAAATTTCCGGTCTTTTAGGAATCTGTAAAGGAAGAACACACTGAGAAAATAGCACATCTAGAAAGGGAGATTAGTGAACTCAGAAGGGAAAATGACAAACTGACGAAATCCACTGTGGGACTTGAAGAGGACCTTCAACTCTGTGAAAAGGCAAATACACTCTTAGGTAACATTTTGAAACAGGCTGTGAGCTACTTGATAAGTATAAATCAGTCTGAGTCCCCCTAAGATTTCAATTGCACATGCTATGTATGAATCTCCCACATTTCTCTAGCCCTTCTGCTTGTTCGACTTGGAATCTGAATCATTCCTATGGATGATCCATGACCTATTTCAGGGGAAAAGACTTCTTTTTGTAAGCATTCTTTTCTGGGAGTCAGGGCATTTGCTGCTCATTTCTGAACTTTACCATTTTAACATGATACTATCATGATAGAGTTGTTTAAATCATGCCTTTTGACTAATGTTTAAGAAATTTGATTAATCTGAAGTTTTCCATGCTTAGAGAAAACTGTAAACAGTTAAGGCCTTTTAGTAATCTGTAATTCAAAAGTTACATTTTGCAAATATAATGCAAGAGTTATAGTATAGTCATGTAAAAGTTTAGATAATTATGTGTATGTATTTGAATATGCTTTGAGCAGAAACAGAAAGTATCTTAGGAAACATGCTTCTTAGCTTCTGGGGTCCATTTTAAAAGCATAAATGAGAATTTGTATCACAAGCTGGTGTCACTATCTCTTATAACGAAATTACTAAACATGTGCATTTATAAGTATATTTTGTTTATTTTCAGAGATGAATGATCTTGCGTTAACTTCTTGGTACTGTCACTAAGTTGATTGGTTAAAATGTTGAACTGTGTGAAAATAAAATCAGGCCATCTAACAGTGACCAAGTCAGCGGTATGGCAGCGATGCTCCAGTCCACCACCATCCAAAATGTCGGGATTGCACATTTTCACTTCTCATTTGCTCAGGTGTAATCAAGAATGACCTGCTAACGCACTTGGTATTGGCTGTGACTAACAGCAGAGATGTCCGCAGCTCGGCCTGAGGAGAAGTGGTGGGCTCCATGTCACACTTGGCTCTTTAACTTACTTCTTAATCTTCATCAGACCGGCAGGCTGAACAGCAGGAAGGAGGCTGGGAAGGTCAAGGGCGATTGTGAAGGTCACAGTCCTGCTAGGACTTTGGTCCACTGTGCATTCCATTGGCTTACAGACTGACCTAGCGCACACAGTTGGAATGCATGGACAGAAGCATGTAATTTCATGGTCTGCTTTTCTCTCCTTTTGTTTTCAGAAGGTGAACTTTCGGCTATGAAACAAAGAATGGAGAAGGATCAGAAAATGATTCAAAAGGTACTGTAACTTTTTGACATTGATGAATGACCCTTTTTAATTGAAATATCTGCATGCTTGGGAGACCAGCAGAATTTCTAAATAGTTATGCAAAGCAAAAGAAAATGGATATAATACATGTTCATCTGTCCCACTGCTTATTGTTAGATGACTGATGATGAGGAGGAATTTTCCCCCCTAAATTGCATTTCTTTTTGAAAAGTGGTTAGTTGTTGGAAACCTTTTCTTATTTTGTAAATTTGGTAACTTGTGATTAATTGTGAGGCATTTAAAAGGTTTGTAAAGAAGATCCAGTGAAGTTTTTATGGGTGTATTTGAGTACGGGGAGAAAAATTATAGGAATCTGCATTTTATGTCTGTTTTACCCATGTGTTTGTTTTTACTTATTTTGATCCTTTAAAAGATTCTTCGTTTCCTCAAGGTAGGTATCCTTTAAATTGATACAGAATGCAATCCATGTTGAATTTCTAATCTTTGTCTTTTCAGAGATCATCCATAGAGAATCATCCTTTTACTGGAGATACCCCCTCCCCTCAATTTTTTTTGACATCTTGATGTCATCGAAGAGCCATTGACACTGTCCTTCTGTTGTCTATCTTCTCACTGTATGACCAGCCCACCTCCTTTTCCAGTCATACATGTCTTCAATTATAGCTTTGCCTCACTTTTTTCATTTTAGCTCTTATTTGTAACGTGCCATAGCCTACTTGCTCCTGCTGTATGTGTTTCTATTGCCTTTTGGGTTAATGGTTATTTGATTCTTCCAGTAGCATGATGGTCTCAGTTTGCCATCTAGCATCTTTTGGAGAATGTCCTTATTAAAGAGCACCACACAATGTGCCAAATAGAAAACAGACAGATCTCTTCCTCTCACTTAATGATAGGCTCAGCTCATCATCCATCTACGGAACCTGCCTGAGAAGAACATGGACTGACTCAGTGAGCACTTGTATATAAATGAGCCAGGCTCAGGCTCATAGTACAAAATATAAAAATTAATGTTTTCACTCCAAATCTAGGGGAAAATTAGTACTCGAGAGTAGGCAACTCTTCTGACATCAAAGTAAGATAATAGACTTCCTGGCTTACCCATGCTGCAATAATAACCAATGGTAGGTCGATGTTTATGTTTCAGATAGTTTTAATTAATTTGCAAAACACTATCTTGTTTTTAAGAGAAATAACATTACAGAAGTCTTTTCAAAAGAAACGGTTACCTCATGGGGCAAATTTCCTATAAGAATTTATAGGGCAATTAGTATTCCATTCCTGAATCAGGAGAAATCCTCAGTCTTCCTCTATCTTCTACCCTCCCCCCTCATTTTCAGCTCTGTGTGGAAAAGGAAAAGAGGCTAGCTAAATAGTGGTAATTCCTTGGTGAAGAGCCGTATGAGGAGGGGGAATGGAATCACAGAAGTATAATTTCTAATAATTTATGTTCCTCTTACCAGAATAACATAGAGAGAAGTAAAAAGCCTAGAACACAGATGACTCCATAGTTAGGGGCTAACATGGAAGTTCCATGAGTGGCTGCCTGGGGCCATGAAAAGTGAAGAAACTTATGCAACCAGAATCTTTATTCAGAGCCTCAAGTTACTGGTTGAAGATATTTTCTGTAACTCTTTCCTTCCCTTTACTTGAAGTCTTGGACTTGAGGAACATTTTACTTTCGTTCCCTTAATTTTTCTTTATTTTTTCCCCAAAATTTATTAATTTATTTGTTTTCCATTTTCAACAATAACTTTCATAACCAGTTTTTTTATCATTGGCCTAGTCTTGTGTACATTTATCTCTAGTAAAGAGATATATAAAGTTAATTTACTCAATTTTACTTTAATTTACTCAAAGTTAATTTACTCCTTATAAAGTTAATTTACTCAAAACTTCTTTTACTAAAATACTTCCAATATACATCAGAGACTTTTAATGAATTATTGTCAAAATCGGACTTCAGTCTTACTCAAGTGATTGCTTAAGTTTCTACCAAAGAATATTTGAGTTACTTATGGTCAGTCTTCATTTTACTAGTTTGGGAGTCTATCACTGGGCCTTTCTTTGCCTGAAGGATTCTCAGCTTGATAGGACATGCTTAAGATTTGTTGCTCCGCTGGGATATTCTTTCAAGACCCCAGAGTCACTAATATACTATGATGAGATAAAGCAATAGTACTTAAGAGGAGGCCCAAGTTGGTATCCATCCATTAATGAGAGCTGTTGGGGGTCAGTTATTCAATCTATTCCAAAATCAAGTGAAAATATTCTTTCCTAGCCCAAATCTCTCTATCTCATAGTCACAAAGAAGAGGTCTAATCCTTTTCCCTCCAAATGATAACCCTTCAGATTCTTGAAGATAGCTGCCATATTCCCTCTGTCTTCTCTTCTCCAGGTTAAAGTTTTCCAGTTCCTCCTACCTCAAGCATAGTTTGTCCCTCCAAGTCTGAAATGAACTCCCCCTTAACTTCTGCCTCTTAGGATTTAAATTTCATCTCAAACACTACCTCCTATATGTGATTTCCCTCCGTGATTCTCTAGCTGCTGGTTACCCTATTCTTCAGTTACTTTGGATTTATTTTATATATATTTTGCATATGCTAGAATAGCAGGGAATTGGTTGGAGTCAATTTTATGGAGCAGATTGGAAGACCCAATTGAGCAGGGGCCCCCGATCACCCTCTCCCTCCCTTGCTTAGCCTTCTCTGTCTACATGCTATTTACTCTGATGAAATGTGAGTTTCTTGACCTAAAGCCAGATTTTGATTTTTTGCACCTTCCATCCATAATTCTTAGTTTTGCCCACAGGGGCCAGGCAGAACAAGATAATTCTTTTTCTACAAAACAACTCTTTGAATACTGAGTCAGTGATCATGTTGCAGCTAAGTTTCTCAAATTAATTCAATGGAGATGCATGTGGCATGAACTCAATGCCCTTTGCCATAATGTTGTCCTCCTTTAAATACTCAGTTTATTAATATTCTTCCTAAAATATAGTCGCCAAAACTGAACATGATACTCCAGAAGTGAATTCAGACCAGTGCCGTATGACTCTCTTCCCTAGTTCTCAGCAATGTCCCTCTTTTAATACACCCAAACTTTGTTTTCTCTTTCTTGGTTACCGTATCTCACTGTTGACTAACATCAAGCTTGGAGTCTACTTTAAGTCCAAAGACCTTGCTAATTATATTGATATATTTTTAAAACTCTCTAATAACTTCCAAAGACCCCTCCTCTCCTCACAGAACCCCTTCATTTGACAAAAGCAAGCAAAAACAGTTCAATACAACCAGCTGATATCATGGCATATACACCATTCTGTCACCATAGTCCCCCACCTGTCTATCGAGAGGAGGAGAGTTTGTTTCATCATTTATTCATGAACAGGCTGAGTTCTACTGCCCTTTAGTGTTACTTTCATTAAAATTCTTATAGTCATGTTTCTTTCTTCTCCTGCTTTCTTTACTTTGCATCAGTTCATCCAAATCTGCTCATGTTTCTTTGAATTCATGTTTGTTGTTTCTTCATGTGCCATAACATTCCATTACATCCATATTCCATGATTGGTTCAACTGACTTTGTTTCCAGCTTTTTGCTAGAAATAAGGGCTGCTATGAATATTATGGCACCATACTACATACATATACCATAATTTATTTAGCCATTTCCTAACTGATGAACCCCTCTTTAGTTTCTAGTTCTTTGTCATCACAAAAAGAACTGCCATGAGTATTTTTGTACATTTGAGTCTTTTTCTCCTTTACTCAACCTCTTTGGAGTATGAATCTAGTAAAGGGTTTGCACTATTCAGTGACTTTCTGGGGATAATTTAAAATTGCTTCCCCAAATAGCTGGACCAATGTACAACTCCATCAACAATGCATTGATGTCCCCGTTTTCTTGTAGCCTCTCCACTCTTTGTCATTCCCTTGTTTAGTCAACTTTGCCAATTGATAAGGAGTAAGTGAAACCTTGCATTGATGACATGACTTGTGTTTCTCCAACTATCAGTGATTTAGAGCATTTTTTTTCCTCTGGTATTAATAGTTTGCATTTCTTCTTTTGGTTACTGTTTATAGCCTTTAACCGCTTATTCCCAGATCTTTGTCAAATGAATTGTTTTCCACTTGGTAGCCAGTTCTCTGGGGATGAGGTGCTGGATTTTCAGGAATAATTGTAAATAAATTAGATTTTCTTAAAATAGTTTGAATGTGTATATGATAGCGATATACTCCAACAATAGCTAGTAAAATATCCCATTTGGTCCTCACAGTGACCCTTAGGTAGATAACTGCAGCTTAATGTCACAGAGGATGGAGCATTGGGCCTGAAATCAGGAAAATCTAAGTTCACATCTAACTATTTTGCAACTCTGGGCACATTACTTAGACTCTGTTTGCCTCAGTTTCCTCATTTGTAAAATGAGGATAATAGCATCACCTTCCTCCCAGGGTTGTTGTGAGGATCAAAGGAGATAACAACTGTTAAGCACATAGCGCAATAGTAAATGTTATGTAAATATTAGCTATTATTATTTATTATTAATATGATATCATTTTTCTTCAATTCAAGATTATTTGAAAAGTTCTCTCCTCTCACTTAATGTTACTTAGAGTAAAATTAATTTCAGTGAAGTCTATTGAGCAGGAAGAATTTTAAATAAATTCTTATCTTAAATCAGAATTTAATAACTTTTTCATTTCAGTTAACCTTAATGAAAGACAAATTAAGTGAGGAAATTGATGAAGAGAGAAGAGCAGTTCAAGACATGGTAAGGGTCTTTACCTTTATTTCCTTTCTCTTTCCCCCTCCAACTCTAGCCTATTATACTGCAAATCATCATTTTCATATTTGAATTTCATTTGCATATATATTGATCAAGGAATACTCCTTCTTACTATTTCAAATACTCTAGTATACACAATTTGATGAACTATCAGTGCAATTGTAAAGAAACCAATCTGGGCCATTATAATATTTTACCCTTACAAGAATCTTACTCAGAAACTTGTGTTACATATTTTAAATATGACTCACAATATTTTTTTTTGGTGCATGTTTTGTTAAAGATATTCAAGAAACATTAAGCATGAGACCACATTAATATCAGGGGTTTACTCGTCTGAGTCAGTTTCCAAAAAAGACAGCCACAGAAGAGCTCTCGCTAGATATTTTGGCATCCTGTGGTAGTCTCATAAGAACACTACCCTTTTTATTCTCTTTTTATAGAGCTTTCCAGACGGCTGGTCCTTTATTTTATCAGTTGACTTTTTTTGCCCCCCTCCCCTAGCTGATGGTGTATTTTGGCTTTCAACTGATCAGCACTGATATGTCTTTGTTATAGTCAACTGACTGTGTTTATTATAATAAAAAATAAGACACAGCTTGAGTTGCGTCCTAAATGTGCCGGAAAAGAATATGATACTGTTGGAAAGAGAAAAGGTTGTTCATAGAAAATCAACCCCACTTCAGATATTGAAATGTTTGCTTTTTTCTAGGTTGTCACACTTTGTGCCAAGTCATGACTGCTTTCCTTATTTTGTTTTGTGGCTCTTAGTTTCATGTGCTTTGGGTTTCTTGTCATAGAAATTAATGAAAAACAATGCTCTAGGGCCACAATGAGGGCCTTCTATGGGACTGACTTGTGAAGTCAGAAAACAGAGACAATTTCAGTTTTCTTTTCAACCAAAACCTCCCTTTTGTAATACACATATATATATAATCCTGAGAACTCTAGATATTTGAGATATCTCTGTCCATATTTACATTTGCATATCTGAAAGAAGATATTTTGGTTTCTTTTATACATCTATACTATCTATCCATCCATCTATCTTTGGCTTTATTTATATATACATACCACACACACACACATATATATATGTATACACATATATATGCAAAACTATATATATATGTATATACACAAAACAAAATAAGCAGTCATGATATAATAACACACAAATAAAGCAGTACAAAGTGCGACAACCTAGAAAAAAAGCAAATGTTTCAATATCTGAAGAATTTTCTATGAACAACCTTTTATCTCCCCAACACTATCATATTCTTTCCTGGCATATTTAGGACATATATCTATATATGCATGGAGAGATAGATCCGTAGATATGTAGATACCATAGATGGATGTGCATATATTTGTGGATAGACAAAGATATATAAAAGAAAACCAAATCGTCTTCTCTCAGACATGGGATTGATCTCTTACATTCTCCCTTGCCCTCTCTGCCCCTCATTTCTCTCTCTTCCTTCAAAGCCCCGTCTTTTTCATTTGCAAATGCTGAACCTTCCAGATGCTTATATTTTAAGGTCTTGATTTAATTCATATTATGAACCATTATTTTTTGTAGATTATAAACTCAGCTTTATGTTATTGCTTTGAAAGCAGAAGTATGTAAGATCTACATGAATGTACAGTGCTTTTATGGCTTGTCTCTATTTTAGCTGTCCAGAACAGCATCTTTCATGAAATTCTTTACCTCCTGTTTTTACTGTAGTTTTAATTAATGCTAATGGAATTATTCCCCCAAGGGGCTAGGATGGCACATAGGACATTCTTCTGATTGAAGATATTTCTTAATCTCAGGCTGCACCCGTTTTGATCCGCTACTAACACCTTCTCTCCCACTGGGTTCTTCTCCCATGTCTATCCATGGAATAGGATGGTTCTTTTCACTTCTCCCCTCATTCTCTCTCTCTCTCTCTCTCTCTCTCTCTCTCTCTCTCTCTCTCACACACACACACACACACACACACACCATACTTTTAGGTTTTGCTTCTGTTGACCAGAGGGAAAGGGAAATGTGCGTGTATAAAACTAATAAAACAGCAGGGCCCTTGCCAAGTGTAAGATGTATTAAAAAAAAAAACAACCTAAGGGAAGAAGCATCTTAGTTTTCATGGAAATCTAAATTGTGCTTTTGTGAGAGAACACAGTAGTCAATCGCAAAAAGTTAATTTTTCACTTTGGGCAGAAATTATCTATTATGGGTATATTTTGTGAAAAATGTTTTTCTATTGCAAATAATTAGCTATGATTCTGAAAAGTCACTCCTAGAGCAAATCCTCAGAGAGAACCCTAGGAAGTGGGCAGAACTAGTGATCTGAGCCAAGAAAATGGTCCTTTGTTACTGGACTCAGGAGAGAGAAGATCATGACTCCACAAGTGAGTTGATATGCATGGATTCCTCTGATAGCAAAGAAGTATGTGGGTGGATACAGAGATAAAACTACTGGTGGACTGATGGAGGGCACTGGCCACTGGTGGTGATGGTGTGTGTGTGCGTGTGTGTGCCCACATGAGCCTATACATGTGTGTGAACACACATGTGGAAGTGCATGCTTCCTCCCTGTGAGGACTGTACTGCTATAACTTCCTCATGGTCCTTGGGAAGAGTGCAGTGTAACTGCTGCTGGCTACCATCCCGAGGGGTCTTTCACCACAACACCTCCTTTTCAGGCTCACCCCATTCTTCACATAGACCAAGGTCTAGTCTTTATTTCTAGAGTGGTTGTACAGTGGCATTGTCTTCTATGTCTTCCCCACAACTAAATTTGCCCCAGGTGCAGTTATGGCTTGGTCACAACTTCAGGTGGAAGTCCAACTGAGGTAGGCAAATTTGGAAAAAGAAAGAAATGCAAATATATTTCTGACTGTTTTAAGGAAATGACATGGTGCAGGAAGACTCCACTGGTGATAGTCCTTTCCAATGAGGCCATAGGACACTAGCTTCAGATTCTATTTTAAATTCACAGG